>APFE030256191.1:0-36457 GCA_000404065.3 Pinus taeda
GAAATAAAATTATTCAATGTATATTTTAATTTTACATCAAATTTATTAAGAGATAAAGTAATTGAAAGTTAAAAGCAATAAATTTATTTTTTTGGAGGGCTATATAGAATTTCCTAGCTATTTAATATAGAGTTTACACATAGCATGCAAAATTAATATTGTTGATATCCTTTTGTGTAATTCATTCTATGTTTAGTGAAGATGTAATATTTAAAAAAAATATTTACAAAAAAAATCCTATTGTTGGGCATAAGCAAAAATTTTCAATATTCCTATTAAATAACATAACTTCTACATTGAGAAGAATAAAGTAATTTAAATCAAGCTTTTCCTTACATTTTTACTTTTTAATGTGAGAGGGATGTGCAATGTATTTCATTCTTAATATGGAGTTTGATATGCAATATTTAAAAAATACTACTAACAATTTTTTTTTAAGTGGGTTATAAATCAAATATTTATCTATTTATATGCATTAGCTCCGCTACCTATTCTCTTCTCCTTGCTATATTCTATTTGTTACAGTTATAAATACTTCTTCCCATATTTATCTGTGTAACTCTAGCATCGGGAGGCCAAGAAAAATTACTTTTAAGGGCATCTATCAATACATTGAATATTTAGAAAGCTAAAGAGAAGAAAGATAAACACAACATAAATAAGAATTATATACAATGCTTATGGAACATAAAATTTAATTACCTACAATGTTTAACAATATATACGATTTAAAAGGTAGAATGATAACATTCATGACTAAAATTGAACGAATGAATGATATAATACAAGAAATAAAACACAAAATAATCAATGTATGAAGAAAACTACACCTCAGTTCATGGTCATGACATAATCCCCCACTTTAAACAGTTGTAGTTCTCAAAAACACCATCATACATCATTACAAAGTGTCGCTAGCTCCAACATCTCCAAAATGTACATGTTTCCTACCTCTTCTATGTCTTTGCATAAAACATCAAGGCTCACATCTCCATGGAAAGGAATTCTCTTCAATATATGATCATCAATCCACATTTGTCACAATCCCCACATGTTGCCCCATTGTGGAAGGTTGGTCCCTCCAACTCAACTACATGCCATTGCTACAACATATATCATGTCTGACCTCATCATTTATCGTCATGATGTGAATCTCTGCATAATACTCCATCCAACACAACATCTAATTCATAACCAAGACGTCTATTTGACACAAACTCGGTGCTCTGCATGCCCTCATGTCATCGAACTAGTTGGGTAGTTAATTCAACTATAGCACTCAACCCATGAGAAAGAACCTCCTAAGGTCACCATTGGTTGTTTCTTAATATCTTGTCACAATCCCAACTCGATCAAGAATCCATCTCGAGGTGCAAAATAAGCCATGCTTAGGCCCATGACATAGTCCATCATCCCCTTTGCAACATGCTGTCCATGATGCTAATGCCAATATGCTGTCATACAGTTGCATTCATCCAAGCATCATCTACTTGTCAATAAAAGAAACCTAATCTCCAAGGCCCCTTACGAGGGTGGTGTAGTCCTCCTATATATCAAGGACCTACACACACCTATCCTCCAAGGTCTATCTAGAAGGAAGAGTTGAGAAGTTTCCTCCTTGAGTCTCATCCACATATGTATCTGATTCATACTACGTCCTCAAGTACTTGTGCAAAAGTCCACTATGCCAGTAAGATCTCTATCTACATAATCTTCCCCAACCACTGTCTTAGAAGAAGTGCTCGAACTTCCTTCATCAACAACTCCATGGTGTAGACCCTCCGTAGAAGATGCATCTCTTAAGTGTCTCAAGATGTGTGAAACTACCTTTCCACCTTCATCTTTCCTTCTAGCTCTCACAACAAAGTAGCTATCTTCGTTTCCTTCATTGTTTAAGTCATACATCCAAGTCCCCTTTTCCAAATAATCATGCTTTTCATTCGGATCCTTTGGATACAAAGCCATTGAACAAATTATTATTCTATATCCCAAGAAACTCCTCGTATTCATCGAAACCACCATAGTTTGTCTTCCAGTTGTAATTAAGAGAATATATTGGTCCACCATCAATATGAATTGTGTAATTTTCAGAAAATATTACCCTAGCACCATATTATGACCATCCAAGTCTCTCACCCTCAAGTCCAACTGTCGAGACTGTGAACCCACTCTTAGCTGAGTGTCCTTCAAATTACCTATCATAGCTTTCATGGTAGATTCCAATGCTTTGAAAGTAATCGACTCTCTCCCCACTTCAGCTTTCTTCCCGAAAGATGTCGTTTCTTTCCTAGTAAGGAAGCTATGAGTGGCCCCTGTGTCCACCAATGTAGCAAACTTCTTGCCATGTATGGTTTCCTACACAAAACTCAGCCTAAAGTCATTTCCATCCTCTCTAGGCTTGATCTTGCATCTTATCTCTGCAACCTTCTTCAATAACTCGACCCCAGAAGTGTCTTTTGAATTATATTTCGACCTAACTTCCTTCTTGAGGTACCTCAACAACCTATTTGGTTCATCTAATCAATTTGATCCTGGCTTACCTTGAGCTTCATCAAGTTTCTCCTCCATCGCTTTCTCCTTAAGTGCACCTACTTGGCACACATTGACTTCTTCCATTCGAAGTGAACCAATCTTTCGAACATATTCCTTCATGTCTTGGTGATAGTCCCCAAGTTTGTCAATGTAATTGAGGTCATCCTGTTCTATCACAATGGGCTTTCTAGTAGAAAGTCCCTCTCAATGTCGTCCTCAAGTACCTTGACATTTGCCTACAACATGGTGCTTTTCTCCCTTAGTCAAACTCGTTCATCCATGAGTTCTTGGACTCTTCGATCACCATGTCGTATCTTCTCATCAAGTTCATCGAGTTCAATAGTCCTTCCATGAAGATTACCCAAGTCCTTCCCCATGTCCACTATCTTGTCCCCCATGTGTATCAAGAGTTACCACTCTTGCTCAAGAGCTTCATAACATTTATGCATCTCGTCTTTCCAAAAATATGTCATGTCTTCAATTTTTTGAAGTGATCTTTCGACCATCTTCATCCGTTAGGCAAGTATCCAATACCTTCTTTACCCTAAACAGTCATCAAGCTTTAAACCCCAATACTAACTGCTAGCGACAGATATCAACTATCACGAAGTATCCACTTCAATGTTCAATGCTTCTTGATACAAACTCTCATGAAGTGCAGTTGTATCACTTCCTTCTGCAAATCTTGATTCATCTGAATCAAGATCTGATACCACCTGTCAGGCCCCTACCCCGGGGGTGATCTTCCAACCACACATAGGCAGTTGCAGCACCACTACCCACTTTCATTTAACCAATACTTATGAGTACAGGATACACCTAACATTCAACACTTAGTTATTTTTCTTAAATTTTACTAAGCATTCATCATTTTACACAACGGAATTAATATTCATCATTATCATCATATAAATATGCATAGAGGAAATACTTTCTTTTATTGGGAGGGGCAACTCCCACATTAGAGTCTTCCCAATAATGATAATTCAATATTTTACCAATACAATTACAAGTTCAACCTTTGCTTAGAAACCCCAATTTTCAGCTTGAGAAAGCTTTCCAATTTTCAACAACTCAGCCTACTCGTGTTGGGTCAGTCACCTCACTAGGTCGGGTCTCCCTTCCATTCGGCAAGACCCACTTTCATCATTGAGGACTTCCCTTGTTTGTCGGGTTGTGCTACTCGTCACTAGGTAGAGGTGCCCAACTCGTCGGGTTGTGTAGCCCTCCATAGCTTATCACAGCTCCCCCTCAAGCAAAGGTTCCCACCCCACCACATTAGGTCATCCTCCGTAGCTTGTCGCAACTCGACGCCCTCCATAGCTCGTTGCACCTGCACTCTCCGTAGCTCGTTTGCATTGCAAACCTTCTGCACTCGTTTGCGAACAAGATCACCCACCACATCAAGTCACCTTTCACAACTCATCCGTTGGGGAAGAGTGCCCACCGTTCAGCTGGCCCAACTACAGAATTGTCCGCCCACCGTGCAGACCTACACGAAACAGTTCACTCGAACTCTTATGGCTTGTTTCCTTCCTTTATCGGCTCAGTACTACAGTTGTTAGTCTTCCTGCACCTTTCTTGTCCTTCTATTGCTTGTCCTTTGCTCGCCCAAGCGTTGTTCCACACTTGTTCACTTGAACTTTGATGATCCTTCCTCCACTAAGTCACCACTCATATATATATGTGTCCTCCATGGTTAAGTTGGGTCGTTCAACCACACAAATCTGCCCATGAAAATGCCAAGTAATGTGTCGGCCCACCAACTCATTTTTTCCACACATTGGCCCACCAAGTCATCCACATCACATGTCAGCCCGCCAACTCGTCACGTGCACACATACTTAGTCGATTTGAATCTCAGTTTTCCCAATCTCGATTTTCCCAATCTTGATTTTCCTAATCTCAATTTTCCCAATCAATTCCACGAGGAGTATAATAAGAACCATATTTATTCAATTATTAATTGAGATTAATTGTAAAATAATGTGACGAGTCTCATCGTTTCTTCCTTTTATGGATTATTTTGAAATTATATTAATAAATATAACTCCCTTGATGTTGAGGAGGCGACAACTTTACATGGAGGGATGAGTCCGTGTGGCCACTTGGATGGTGTTCATCATGTATCCTCAACGAGAGGAAAAGTTGAGGAGAGTTTGAGAGGTTAATAAATCAGTTAGAATCTATGAATCCTGTGTTACTCCATCCAAGAAGCAAAATACATGCGTGGCTTCCTTGCCTTCAATGTATTTTTATCCAAACAGCAACATTTCCATAATGGTTTTATATTTCATTGATCTATTAGTTTTTTTTGGTTCAATGCAACACTAATGGCAGAGTCAAAGGTTTGAAATCAAGTAGAATTGGCTCAACAAATTATATAGAGCATTGGAGCAACATTAATACTAACATTGGAGGAAAATATTGATGAGGCTCACAATGGTGCATCCAAGGATTCCCTACCATAATGACATGTGAACTCAACATTGTAAGAAGAGATTTCCCTAGGGGATATCGTAGGTTAGTCCTCCCATCCTTAGCAAAACAAACAAAAAACAAGCCAATCTGGTTTTGGAGGAAATGCAGTGGGACATTTATCACTTAGTTGTCTTCGTCATGTTATGCAAATATATAGTGCTTTTAGGTGTTTTATAAGTGTTGTATGAAGAAAGTCAATTCAAAGTAGTTGTATGTAGACACCAACTATGTCCATCCTTCTTAGAGTTTTTGGGTATTTGCGAAAGAAATTTTGGTTCAAGATGTACAAGTTCTTCCCTTCAAACTAGAATATTTAATGAAATATATAACCCCATATATATATATGATATGTGTTAATAATGAGTTATTATAATTCACTCTATTTATTTATTTACCTTTCTAAAATTGTAGAAATATAGATAGTTTCTACATAGACAAATACTACACATACAACGACAAAAAACAAACAGTTGCGACATGGACAACGATGGAAATAGAGACAACAGCACAAATACAGATAGTTGTGACACAAAATGCAATAGAAACAAAGATAGTTGTGACACCGTCAACAGAGGAAACAAATACATTATGCGACCAACATAAATAAAACCAAGCACTGCAAAATCATAGTTGTTGCAGAGTATGACACAAACAACTGCAAATGAATAAGGATTATTGCTACAAATAAACACACTAAACTAGAAATAAGCCCATAAATTTGCTATAATTTAAAACACAAAATTGTTTCAAATAGAAGAGATAAAGATTCTCTTGTCGACCTCAACTTAAGATCATTTATGGACAACAAAAAAAATGACACACAATTGCAAAAATTGAATGTACAATATCTACAAACAACAAACTAAAACTGACACATCATATTTCACAATTTTTTGTGCCTAAAAATCATGTTGTTGCAACACAAAATTGTAAAACAAACTAACCCACAAGTTGTTGCAATGCACAAAAAACTACTTCAAATAAGAACATGGCTCTGGAATATGGATTTTTCTCATTAAATCTAAATAGACATTTACATCAGAATATGGATCCCCCCTGCTGTGGTGGTAGGGATGCTGCACAACCTCCCAAAAAACTGCTCACACGCAACCCAAAAAACATTATCTCCCATTCGAACTTGAGATACCTCTCCCCAAATATAATTACACATATGTTTCAACAAAAACTACTAACCCTAAACCTAGGAGGGATGTTCATAATATTTTAATAAAAATATATTTATATAACTTTTGTTCCATCAGAAATGCACATGTCATGGAATTTATGTTTCATATTAGTTCATACTTTCCTTTTGCGTTTACATTTGATGTCACTTCACATGTACATTTATATTTACAATAAATTTTCATAATTAACCTAACTTTACACTTGGGATCCAATAATTCTCTTCAAGCCCCCCTGCAATTTATCTTTGATTTGTCCCTTACAGTTGCTAATTATTTTGATGTTTATCCTTTTTAGGAATTTCAATCTCTTATTCTCATATATTTTCCTCATGTGCGTGTGTCTATTTGTGTGTGTGTGTGTGTATTAGTCATATTGACTCCTAAGTTCCTCCCATCTTCATTTAAATTAAAATTTTCACCTCTCAAGCTTTCACACCTCACTATCCTTACTTTCCCCCCTTCATTATGTTATTTAATCCTTTATCATTTTATTAGTTTTTTTATATTAATTGATTTAGACTAGATCATTATAAACTTAATCATCAATTGAACAACTTCAAGTTCAAAGTGTGAGACACACAATTCCTTCAACTTATTTATGGCTTCAAAAGCATTTGAAAATGGATAAATATGGTGACTCACTTCTTCATTTCCTAATGCTGCAATAAAAGCATAGGCCTTGCTATTTTTTATTTCCCATATGGTAAGCTCCTTATTTGAAGTGGGCATTGCAGGGTGATTGTCTCCTTCTCCTTCAAAAACACCTTTCCACAACTCATCAAAAATGAGGTTTTTTTTATCTTCTAGGACCACTCAAGATAGTTCTACGTACTAGTAATAACCACTCCCACAATAGAAATTAGTGAATGCATTATAAAAAATAGATTTTACCTCAAAAAAAATTCAATGGTTGCACAAAAAAAATCATGTATTTGTGATAAAATTTAGTGGCTATGTATCCAAAACATCATCACTTATATTATACATATACAATATTTTCCTTACAAAACTCAACACATAAAGGAGCATACAGTCTACAAAGTTCGTGTATTATATATCCACCATCCAACATATAACAAGACACTTTTGCACTCTATACCAACCATCACATTCACCATACAACAATTTCACACCTTGAACTTGTGTCTACAGAACTTGGAAAATTGAAGCAATAAAATAACTTCATTTAGAACCTCGATAAGTGATTTTGGATAACCCATTGAGAAAATTTAATAGATTCAGAAACATGGCTGCGAGGTATACCTGTAGTAGTGAATTTATAACCCCATCATAGTTAGAAGAGTCTAGAAGGCCAGTCATTGTTACCAAGAAAATTAATCTTCTTAGGGAACAAGAACCCAATTTAAAAACCCAATCAGCAGGAGCTTCAATTCTTCATAAAAGGGTGGGTTGGGGTATGATTGAGCTAGACTTTGCACTTGACAAATATTATAATACCATGGCAGTCCTCGATGTTGTGACAACCCATTGTGTAATAGGCATGATGGCAAGGAGTTACAGAGCACATTGGTTGAGGGAGGCATGCAAATGGAAGTATGAAGAGGCTCTCAGAAGCACTGATATTTCGCAGCTATGGGCTTAGAAGTGTGAGGAGGGAAGCGAATGAAGGTGAGAGGAGGGAAGCATAGTGCACATATAATGGCTATCGTGGGCTCCTCCATAAACTTGGTATGTCATATGTTGAGTTTGTTCGTTGGGATCGCTTTAGATAGGTATGGTCGAATGGAAGACAGAGTTGCCAGTTATGCAAAAATATGAAGAATAGAGGTAGATCTCCAAAATAAGTAGAATAGAGTGAGGAGGGAGTTACAAGGGCAGAAAGGAAGCCAAAAAAAATGGTTGGCTCTAATACCATTTCAGACGAGGAGGTAACTCCTCAACTCGAATTGTATTGCATTATGATTGATGATAGATATATGCATGGATGGCGAGATTCTTGGGTTTCATCTTCCAATGTCTCTTCATCTTATAATTCTCCTTATTTTCTATTTACAATATTTACATGGATTTAGCTAATCCCAAATATCACATGTCAATAGTTGAAAATGTTGAAAATTCATGTCATGTGTCCCTATGTCTGAAATCATGTTGATGTTATCTCAAACCAATGAAATACTCACACATATCTTCATTTTATATATCCATGCTATAGTGAGTACAGATGCAAGAGGGGTTCTTGGGCCCTTGTTTTGCAACAATTTCTTTGTTAAGATTGTCAACGCAACACCCACTAGCTTCAAGATTCTTACGACATCAATTGTTGTGACTTCCCGACTTCCTTTCTATTGGTCCTATGCAACAACTTTGCCACATATGACTACCCTTACATCATATCGGATGGCCCTCCATTGCACATGTGTTAGCACTTCTGAGAAAGGCCTTAGAGAGTGACATGGGTCTAGGGACCACTATTATAGAAATTTTACCAATGAGAGCCTTTGTTGCGATTGTGTGGAATGTCCACCTTCACCCATTCGTACATCATCCCAGTTGTTTCCTTTTTCATACAACTTTGACGCCATCCAAGGAATCGTTGCAAAGGTGAGTTTTATACTGGGAACCTCCCTCTTTTTCCACTTCACTATCTTTGATCTAGATACACCACCATTGACACCTCTGACACCTACGACCTAATGAAAAAAGTATTAGTCGAACATCTTGCTTTTTCTAGCAACACCTTTGACATTGACAACATATTCTAACAATCTCCCATCATCTTCTTTATCTTCGCCATTAGTGACAATATATTTTTGACAAAATGTATAGCTTAAAAAAACCAAAATATAAAAAACCATAACATGTTTTAATTGCTTTTCCAGGTGAGCTACATGAGAGACTAAAAATACATTCTTTTATTATATATAGATATTTCTTTTCTCTTTATTTTTCACAATTTATATATATACTAAAATTATTAAAATAATTATTTTGTAACATATATATAGATACATACATTCTCCACACTAATAAGATATGTTACATCCTAGAAAGACTTCATCGGTAATCCTCTCATGTAGCATACTGTGCATTATTTCTCATTTTATGGCAATTCTTTTTAACCTTTTATTCGAAGAAAAAATGGTAACATGGAGAGAAAATCCACACTAATAAGATATGGTACATCATAACAAGGCTTCAATGGTTATCCTCTCTTGCAGCGCACTGTGCATTCTTTCTCATTTTAAGTCAATTCGTTTTAAGCCTTTATTTGACAAAACAGATGATAACATTGAGAGAAAAGAGAATTGTGGTAAAATAAAAGAAGAATAATATTCTCACGTCGTATTTCTTCCAAGAAATATCGATTAACGGATTTACATATGTTTTGCATAATATATTAATTTAAATTATATATAGTAATGAATTTACAAATTAATTTTAAAATTTATGATTTTTTTAACAAACATAACGAAAATGTAAAATGTATTTGATTAATTATAAATATAATAATAAAACAACATTTAATTAATAAATATATTATAATATGTTTAAAGATATGTGAAGATAATGATAATGGAGTGGGGTGTTATAGGGAGTATGTAATTTATTAACCACCATGGAATGTAATGAAGAAAATATATTTAATAAATTAAAAATTTTGTGTAATTTTCATAAGTAATATTA
This sequence comes from Pinus taeda, assembly GCA_000404065.3. Taxonomy (NCBI): domain Eukaryota; kingdom Viridiplantae; phylum Streptophyta; class Pinopsida; order Pinales; family Pinaceae; genus Pinus; species Pinus taeda. The sequence goes on from APFE030256191.1 coordinate 9,846, forward strand.
GGTTTTTTTTCTCTTTCAATTAAAAGTATTATAAAAATATTTATAGTGTTTTTATTATATTTGTATGTTTGAATTCTCATCATTTTTAATCTTTTCATAGTTGGAAATATAATAAATTTTACATTTTATTTGACATCTACATATGAGGTTGTATAAAAAAATGTCTTTCTACAATTTAATATAAATATATTTATTTTTTAAAGTTTAATATAGATTTCCACTATATTAAAAATAGAAAATTAAAGTATTAAGTTTCAAGGGGTGTTATCCTACATTCACGAAGGAATGATGGATTTCCTTATTTCCTTATTATTGTTTGATAATTGAGCTATGATAAGCTTTACAAGAAAAAATGGTCAATCCTAAATAAATACTACTAATTAATAAAAAAAACTTATATAAATTGTTGTTTACAATATATATTTTTATTTTTACCATTAAAAAATTATTAATTATATTCGTAAAAAAATCATATTTATATATGTGCATATGCATTCTATACTATATAATAAATAGATACTCAAAATCTAAAATTGTGTTCAAGGCTATAAACTATTAATACTTTCACAACTATCAATAAACAAATATGCTCATTTTCCTCCATGACTCAAACGTCCTCTTGGAGTGTGAACAAAATACAATTATAAGTAGCAAAGCTATCATGCCTTCTTTGAATCTTATATGCTTATAAAAAATAATAATCATTTCTACTCTTCAAGTGTAAATCCTTTTCTAGTATGGTTATACAAATACCATAAACATCTCTCAATACCATTATATTAATCTTATCGTAGTATTCAAACAACATATTTGACGGATTTTGTAATAGATTCTTTTTTTTAGTGTCTATTTTCCAACCTCTATATGGAGTCCTTTGGATAAGGAGTCAACTTTGGATAAGTGCTTTTGTAATATATTTGATTCTTGATACATGGAATAAGAGAATCATCGAAAGTTACTAAATTTAGAAGTTATTCCTATAAAGCTAAATATATAAATAGTTTTAGTGTTATAAGCACACACAAAAAATATTAGAATAACTTGTGAATCTTGTTTTGAACCAAATGAAATAACCTCTCAATCTCTTTTTAAACATAATGAAATGAATATAAAATAGGAAGAGGGTTCCCTTTCTCCATATCCAAGAAGGCCTCCTTGGATGGTGCCATTGAAATAACCCCATTCCCTTGACTTTCCAATGGGTAGATGGATGAGCTTAATTTATTACATCCTTTAAGGCTTTACTTTGTAACTAGAAAGAAGTATATCTACATTGGGAACCATATTGACACTATAGGAAGCATTAGCTAGTGGGCTCATATTACCATCATTCCATTTCACTATGAGGCCTCCCATTTATTTGTACATCCACCTAGTATAAACATAAAATATCAACATATGAGCTACACTTTCCTTCCATTCCTGATATGAAACATACTTACAAATCTCATGTTTATTTTTATTTTTATATAGTCTTTTAAATTATAAGGCTGCTATTTCTTGCTAGGCATGTGGAATACACATGAATTAATATAGAATTTAAAAAATATATATCAAACTATTAAAAAAATCTACAAGTACAAACACATTGTCATAAAAGTATTTTTTTAAATGAATGAGAATAATAAGGTATTATTTTTAATATTTAACATCTCAAAATGGCTTTGAATTTAAAAATCAATTTTATTTATTAGATTTTTATTCAATTTGTAATTAGTAGAATGAAGAACTATAAGCATGATATGCAATAGTGCATGAAGCTACCTCTAATTCACTATAATCATTAAGGTGCACAAATGGATCTATCCCCTTATAACTTATAAGTCCTCCTAATATGGATATGAGTAAATAGGGATATTATCCTCATAATATTTCATATAAAAAGCTTTTATGAGTTTGAAAAGGAAACTATATTGTGGAGTAAAAATGCATTTTTTTATATGTATTAAAAATATGTTTTGAAGAAATTGTTTTAGAGAATTTAAAAGATGGTTTCTTCACATTTTATATGTTTTAGTAAGTTTATTAGATAGATTAACATATTTAGTTAAAAATATTTATGATTCAACAAAATATTAATAAAACAATGAATTAAGTTTTAAATTATAATATTATATACGCTCTCACTTATTCCAAATTGCGACCTTGTAAGTTATTATCCATTGGGAAAAATGATAGTTAAAAAGAGACTTGCCAAAAATGATAATAGGGAAAGAAAATAAGATTATAGTGAATGAAATGAAACAATATATTTTCATGACCCATTTTTCATGAGTGAAACACATCACTCAAAGGTGTTATATATATGTTTTACAATATATCATAGTTATTAATTTAAACAATAAGGATATTAATTGGCTTTAAATGTTTTTAATAACGATACACATTGGTTTTGAAATTCGTTATTTTTTCTATACAATAATGTTTAAGAAATGTTTAGTTAATAACAATTATAATGATAAAATTATATTTAATTCATTTTGTATTTTTTTTCAAAACCGTATCAAAACATTGAAATGAAAATATTAAATATGTATTATAATTTTGAATTTTCATAGCCTATTATTATTATTTTTTCATTATTCTTCAAACAATTGTACTATCTTTATTATATTTAACTTTTAAGTAGACACACCACAAGTATCCTCCAAAAATCCTTTGATAGTTGGGGAAAAAATACAACCACTACTATGTTATTAATAATTTAATACTTTACATATTGTTCGAGAGTCTTAGAAAAGGACACAAAATAGCACTATTTCACCAGTATAGCCGAAGGAGGGGTATACAAACTTTTTTTAACCATATATCACTCCTAAGTTTTCATAAGAAAAAGATATTTTAGAAATATTTCTATCATGTTTGCTATATTAAAATTTTAAGTGGGCCCACCAAATAATCCTCTAAGGATTGGGTAGAACCACGATGTTATGCTATTCAGGATTGGGTAAAACCATACAGATGATATGATATTCACAATTTAATAATTTACACGTCATCCCAAATCCTTAGAAAATAATACAAAAGCCCACCATAACCCGAGGGAAGCATATTAAAACATGACTCATTCTTCTTTTCATCGTATATCATTCCCAAAGTGATCTAAACATTGGTCTAATCGATAGTAGCAGATAAGGGTAAGGTGAAAACCCTTAGCAAAGTTGGAACATCAGTCTAACAATTAGCAAGAAGAGGAGGTGATTGCTAATTTTTTCTAATTTCGTAATGCCATGTTTCATTATGTTATTGTTGAGGAGTTGGGAAAAGGAACTCATGGAACCATTTGGAAGACAATGGATAAGGTTACGAGTAAATTTTGGGCCATGAAGAGAGTATTTATATTTGATTTATGTCCTGCTTTAACTAGGTCTTTTGAATGTGTTGTTCAATTCATCAATTATTTCTTGCATGTTTCTTCAAGAAATTTTGAGTTGAACTATTGTTTTCCTCCATTCTGGTGAGTTATATGATTTAGCATGGATTTTTTTAAATTTGGTTGACTACCAAATTTATCCATTTTATCCAATTTATATCCAGTTCTATTCATTCCACTATTTGCATTTCTAACTCATTCATGCCTTGACTTTTAGTGTTAGTAGTGTTGTCAATTTGGTGGTTTTGCACAAGATATGGTGTAAATGCAAACTTTGAGTGTTTTTTATCCATTCACACAAAAGCCTTCAAGCATTAATTTTAGTACTCTATTTAATATGGATTAAGCACCAATTTTCCCTTTAGCATAGGACCAAAGTGTTTTTCATAAATAAAGAATTGCTAATTATAACTCCATTAGGCCCATTTTCCCTTAAGCCCCGAGAGATTATTTTATTTTAAAATTTCTCCATGCTCTTGTCTTAGTATTTAAGTTTGGCCCCATACACTATTTCTATGTTAAGTACTATCTAGGATTATGTGTCCATGCGGCTCCACCATTCGTCTCATTACCATTGGTCCCAGTGCTCCACTTTATACACACTACCATCTCCCAGTCCTTTGTCAGCTCATAGCATCCTCTATTGCACTCACTTGAAACCTTCTGGTGTCTGGGAAATAGGATGATGTGTCTTGGTGGAAACCACTACCGCACTGTGAACTAATCAATCGCTAATCTAGGTGATCTGTTTCTAACAACTTCCACATACACCCATTGCCCAGTGAGTTGTGAGCTCTTCGTATGCACCCCTTATAATTCAATCTAAGGAAATTTTCTGGGGTGATGTCATTCTTATGTCACTATTTACACGTGGTGCCATTAGAATGGTGACACATATCACTTATATTTGGCCCCTCTGACCATCTAAAAAAATTAAAAATGTATGTCATGTGTCTCTAGGTCTTACTTCATACTAACATCATCTCAAATTGATAAAATATTGTCACACTTCTTCCTTTGATTTTTGCATGTTATTTTGAGTACAGAGGCAAGAGGGGTTCCTAGGCCTTCATTTTACAACATTTTCTTTATTATATTTTTCAAAGAAAAAACCATTGGATTCAAGATTATTACAACATTGACTACCTGACTACCTTTCTATTGGTCCGATGTTATTGATATACCATGTCTACCTGATCTTAGATCATCCTAACTTCCCCTTCTTTACACATGACCTAGAACTTCCAGGGAAGTCCTCCTTTGGTGACATGGATCTTGTGACGACCACTACACAACTTTCGCCGATGAGATCTTTTTCCATTGTTGTGTGGACTGCCCACCCAACCTAGGCTTACATCATCTTGGTTGTTCCCTTTACGTGTATCTATAATAACATTAAGGGAACTTCGACGAAGGTGATCTATATAGTGGGGAGTTCCTGCAATTATAGTCCACCAATTAAATTCATGTAATCACTATTAAATCCTCCCAATTTTAAGTCATCACGAACATTCCCTTTGTGTGGAAATTTGAAGCATCTCGGAAAAGTATTGCCAAAATGAGTTGTTATAAGGAGCTCCACGATTGGCCAATAAAAAAAAATCACCATTGAATTGTTAGACCACATTCTCTCAGATTTGAGCTTAGTTTCTCTTCCAACTATGTCGACTACTAATCTACAACAACTAGACGTTTCAACTTTAAATATGTATTTGAGTTTTGGGGTACATAACTTTGATGGGCAATAACTTGCAATCCAGGAGGATTCTAGCAGACATCCATAAACAATTATAGATATCTTTGAGAACTCTATCCATATAAGTGGATTCCACTTGCATTTGAGGTTGTTTTCTATTCTATAAATTGCTATAAAGTCTTTGCACCTTAATAATTATTTTCCTTTGCCATAGATGTGCTCATATTCATTCTTCTTCCAGTATTCTTTTATTTTTCCATTTCATTACCTTCTATCTAAATAAACCACCATTGACATGTGTGTTATTAATTACTCCCATTCTCATCCTCAAGTAGTCAAGGGGTATTTCTTTCTAAAATAACACATATGTGTCCAACTGAGCAAGGAGAAAATCATTCCTATTGGTTTGTCTCACCTAGGCTTTCATTCATAATAGTGCCTCCCTATACACATACACATGACCTCTCGAAATAACAACAATCTATCTTATGCATGACTGACACCATTGACTTATCAACTAATAAACAACAATCTGTGCCACTTAGAAGTGCTTATATGACAAATATAAAGGGACTCTCAACAATGTATGCTTAAACCAACTGCCCGACATATACTTTACTTGGAAAACTTCTAATGGCAGCAGAATCACTACATTAAATTAGACTAAACATGAATATAAGCATGCTAATCAAGAATATTTCAACAACACTTGGATTGAGAATAGCCTACTAACAATATGATTACAACACTCTCACAAAAATCTAATGACACTTGCTATTGATTGTTTATACTTGATACCAAGTGTTAATACCATTTATATCAAGGATACAAATAGTTTAACCGATACCACTGATACCAAATGTTGAACACTTTATAACTAAGAGTTGTTCCATTGTTATCCCCCTCTTTTCAGCACAAATTTGATGTTTGATCCTAATTACTAATTATAGCCTTAAGGAATCATAACAACCACACCACTCAACATATATGAAATATAAACTTTGACAATTTAAGCAACATTAATATGCAATAAACGCCATTAGCCTTTGTCTTCAATGATTATCTTTTAGAACCAAACAACTTATACCAATTTATAATGCCAATCGTTAATGGAATAGTCTAATACCCAAATGTTTATTTGAATACACTCCCTTTATGGTTATGCTCACTCTTTGGCACTATAAATTATTTAAACATACTTGCACAAGTCAAAAAAGCATTGGTTGTAAACTGTTCATCATCCCTATTCTTTCATCATCGTCTATATTCCGGCTATCAATCTAATTTGTAAACAACATTAAATCAACCATACTACTCAACAAAACGAGTCTCATTCAACTTTATAAACTAGAGGGAAAAATGGCACACTTGCCTTATCCTTCAGATGTATTACTTGCATGTTTCTTTATTCTCATTGCATCTATTCTTTCTATATTCTCTGGAATCCAACCTCTACTTTTCAATGAAGTGGAGCAAGGGATCTACTTCCCTTGATAAAATTATCTCTCAAGGAAGGAATAGGTTGGAATTTCATGTCGTAACAGGAGTAGAAGGAATAGGTTGGAATTGCTCTGTTGTTGCCACCATCGTGATTGGCATATTCAAATGGTGCCTGTTGCTCCGCTCCTACTGCTGCAACAAATGGATTAATCTGCAATGTACCTTCTTCTGTAAATGTAACCTGTTCAACAAAATAAGAATAAGAATTGCAGCTTCTCCCTTTTAAATCAGATGACAGAACTGTATGACCAATAGGATTCTCGCGATTTGTCAAGAGAGGAATAGGTTGGAATAGACAGGAGGAGGCATAGAAAATTGTTTCCTTAGGTAGGGCCTTGTCTTCCGATCCCACGATAACAAACTGTTTATGAGATCAATGGTCGCGTTACTTGCTGTCGGTAGAAGAGACGACAATTGTTCAGTGGAATCAACATTCCCAAACTCTTTTGGAAAGCTGTAACCCGGCAAGCAGTAACCCCTCACACCAACTTCGGTTATCAGGAGAAACAATGACAGAGCAAATGCTATGCAGCTGATGTAGTGCGTTAGAGCCTGTAAATATTGGATAGCCAGTGAATAGTTCCGCCATGATAACGCCCATTGCCCCAATGTCATTGGACAAACCATATTCAGTGGATCCAATCAAAAGTTCGGGTGCTCAATATGGGCGTGTCCCAACATATGATTCCAGTGGCTTATTATTCCATATTTTAGTAGCCAGCCCGAAATCAGCAATTTTAATAGACGTACCTCCCCTCACTAAATTATTCTGTAGTTTCAGGTTCCTGTGACAATATCTTTCATAAGACATGCCTTGAAGCCCTCTCAAAATCTGGAAGCAAAAGCTTCGCACCTCGTCCTCAGAGAACGAACGACCTGTCCCTCTTCTCTGGAGCTCTGACAGATCGCAGTCCATTAGCTCAAGCACTTCATACAACGTGGTGCACTCCAATATGATGTCATGAGGGATGAAACCTCAAATCTGCTAAACAATTCACCTCTGCGTAATCCTCATATCTAGAGAAGTTTCCGTTGAGTCTCTTGATGGCCGAAAATTCACCCGTAACCTTATCCATTGCCTTCCAAACGGTTACATGACTTCTTTTTCCGAACTCCTCAACAATAACATAACGATCCATGGCACTCACTCTGAAATTAGAAAACAGTAACAGTGGCCTTGCCTTCTCTTCTCTCCTCGCTTAGCCACATCAAATATTAGACTGAGGTTCCAACTTTGCTCACAGTTTTCAACTTCTCCTTATCTGCTACTACCGATTCTATTAAAGTTTAGATCAATTTGAGAATGACATCTAATAAGATAAAAAGAAGGTGGTATCATGTTGTAATCATAGTTACCGAGTTCAAGTTAGAATTCGAATGATAAGATAAAAATTTGAATGAAAAGATTCAATTCGCAAAAAATTTGCTCATAGATATTATAAAAATATTTTTTTATTAATTTTTTTCACAATTTATCTTGAATTATGATATTTTTTATTAATTTTAAATAATATAACAATCTTATAAATAAAATTATCTAAAAAATTTACTATTCATCTTTTCTCTCCAAAACATCTTTTCTCTCCAAAACATCAATCCTTCCATAAATAAAAACTAATTACTTAAAATTAAGTTACTTCACACATTTTGGTTTCAAGATTGAAAAAGCATAAATTTTCTAATATCAATTTTACCTTCTATGTTGTTCTATACATTATGAATAATTTTTCAAAACTACATTTCTTTTTACTAAATCTAATAATTAATTTAGTAAGATATATAAAAATCCAAAAAAACAACCCGTGAATATTCTACAAGAATTTTGTGCAAATAATATATAATATATATATATATTATATATATATATATTATAATATATAATATAGTTTTTGTCCCTAGTGTAGTTCACTTTGTCAAGCAATTAAAACATGTAATATTTTTTCATATTTCTATTTTTTTTCTTTAAAACTATACATTTTGTTAGAAATATGTTATCATTGATGGAAAAGGTAAAGAAGATGATGGTAGATTGTTAGAACATGTTGCCATTGTCAAAGGTGTTGTTGGCATAACAAGGATGTTGGACAAGTATTGACAAAGATGTTTCCATTAGGTCATTGATGTCACATATGTGAATGGTAATATATCTAGATCAATGGTAGTGAAATGGAAAAAACAAAGAAGATTGCAAGAAGAATTGAGGTGAGCACATGTATGGAAAAGGAAATTAATTGTGGAGGTAGAGAGAATTTGGAGCCATTTCTAGAATAACAAATCACCTCAAGTGAAAAGAATTGTGAAGGTACAAAGAATTTGGAACCATTTCTGGAATAACACATCAACTCAAGTGCACGTGGAACCGACTTCAAAAGATTTTTTTAGTATCTGGAAGTCTGCTAAAAGCCTCTTAGATTACAAGTTATCACCCATTAAAGTTATTTACCCTAAAATTCAAGGTGTAGAATTAAAGTTGAAACAATGGCTAGTTGTTGATAGTTTACCAGTTAGGTATAGTTGGAAGAGTAGCTAAACATAGGGTCGGGAGGATATGACTTGATTGTACAATGGTGAATTTTTTTTTCTTAATAGATGGTAGAGACCCTTATAACAACTCATCCCAATTGGAGTTTCCCTCAATGGTTAAAAGTCACATAGAAATGCGTGGGATGACGTAATCCAGGGAGGAAGTACTAGTAGTTGTGGGTGTTTGAATGACAAAGTACAATTATCGGAGGTCCCCATTATAGAGCTCACATAGGCTGTAGTTCCTTGTATGACATCAAGGTTGTGTACAAAAGGAACAATTGGGATGATGTACTCAGAAAATGTGGATAGTCTACAAAATGGAAGTAAAGGCTCTAATTTATAGAAGTTCTCCAACAGTGCTCCCCATAGTCATGTCACAGTGGAAGGCATTACTTGAAATTGCTAAGGTATGTGGAAAGGAGACACATATGAAATTATGTAAGGTTAGACATATTTTGAAGAGTAGTAGCATAGGACCAATATAAAGGCAATCTGGAAGTCACGAAAATTGACGTTGTAATAAGCTTGAGTGTAGTGCCCTTTACTATCAAAATTTTAACAAAGAAATTGTTGCAAAACAAAGGCCCAAGAATCCCTCTTGTATTCGTACTCATAATAGAATTTACATATAAAAGGAAGACTTGTGTGAATATTTTATTGGTTTTAGATGTCATCAACATGATGTTAGACAGTGGGAGGCATGGCATGAATTTTCGACATTTTCATGTGAACGAAGGAGCCAAATATGAGTGACAGAGGCCACCACTTAGATGGAACCATATGGTAACATCTATAATGGAATCACAACATCACCCCAAAAGGTCATCCTAGAAAGGAATTATAAGGCATGCAAGTGAAGAGCTCCACGCTGACCAGGTTTCGAGTGTATTTGGTAGCTGTAAGACACAGATCACCCCGACTGTACATTGATTGGTTCACAACGTGCAACTGGTTCCCACAGGGACATAATATTTTTTCCCAGACCCCTAAAGGCTTCAGGAAAGCATGACAGAGTTTACTCTGAGCTGATAGAGCATTAGGGTGTGGAAACATGTACAAAGGGAGTGCAAGGACCAATGGGAATGGCTTAAGTAGAGGAAGGGAAGACCCATAAGGATATGTTATCAAAGATCATAGAACAAATAAATATAGAGCTAAGGACAAAAAATAAATTCCAAGACAAGTGCAGAGAGAAATTGTAAAATAAAATATTCCTTCGGGAATTAAGGTAAAATTGGCACATTGGAGTTATAATTGGTGATGTTTTATATATGAAAAATGCATTGGGCCTTTGCTAGAGGGATTAAGTATGAACGAGTTAGCAATGAAATTTAGCATAATTTTGGTGGTTAAGGCATATTTGACAGTGCATTCAAAATAATATTTGAAGGCTTTTATGTGAATGAGTCGGTATCACTTAAAGTTGGCACTTATGCCACCTTTGGTGTGAATCCACCAAACCGACAACACTAGTAAAACTGGAAATTCTGTGCCTAGCCAGATCTAGAAGAAGGCAAAGAATGAATTACCAAACAATATTTTAATTCATTCAATAAAGATATCTTATGGTGAAATTAGTAATTACAAAGGATTGATGTTGTTAGTGTGTTTTGGTGATTTGTTCAATTCTAAGAAATTTCTGAATCTGTTTCTATGGTGGGTATGGTGAGTGATTGAAGAGATAAATTTATTTGTTTATGAAAGAAAGTGACCTATTCATATGATTTTTAAAATGGATGAAATATGGATTACTACAGCTCATAAGTGGTAACATGCATTATAAGGGAAATAGTCCCCTTCAACAGTGGTTGATAAATGAGCAAGGAAATAGTCCCTTGTTTGTGTGGATGATAGACGAGGAGGGAAAATAGTCCCTTTCAGTAGTGACTAATAAAGGATAAGGGGAAGTTTCACCTTTTAGTGAAAGTTGATAAACAAGTAGGGATAGAAGTTCCCTTCTTTAGTAGCCAATTTACCTAGAAGTGAAAGCTTGTGGGGTAATGATGTAATAACAATTTGAATCTCGTATTTCCCAAAGAAATAAAAGGAATATTTATGTCTTATATATGGCTTTCACAAGTGTAAGAAAATGTTTATGATTTTATTTTTTAGATAACTTAGTTATGATGCTAATTACATGAATGGTTACTAAAGTGATTGAATAATATAAATTGTCAAGAGGGTTATAGTGTGGTCACACTACTGATTCACCTTCCACCCTTAGTATTATTCTGGTATCCATTATTTCTAAAAATTGGTGTCAAATCCAAGGATGCTTCAAGATCGGTTAAATAACTGGAAGGAAGATCAAGGATCATGGAAAACCAGGACTAGATTACCTCTCATAGAGTTTCATTTTTGAATGGGTAAAATTATACAACTTAGAAGGTAAGAATGATAATGTTCTTTTAATCTCTTGATTTTAATGTATGGGTATTCGTGAAGAATGGATTAACAGATAATGAGGTTGATGAATAGGTCATGGAGGAAATATTGAGAGGGTTGTCCAAGTCAAATATTTAGAAACTAATCCATTGTGAGACAACCAAAGAGATATGGAATGAGTCATAGTCCACCTATGATAGAGACATACAAGTTGCATGTGATGTCAAGAGTCTTTCTCTAGAGAATGGAGCAACCAAAGTTTCAAAGAGTTTTGAAAATCAAAAATTAGAGGATAATACACCTATATCAAGAGGCTAAGTCATTGATCAACACATAGAGGATACACCTGAGATGTATTTTACAAGTAATTTGTTTTTTCATCGTAGAACAATAGTCCATTTATTGTTTTGTTTCTCAACTTGAAGTACCGGTGAAAGAGAAAGTTGCTCATTTAGTAGTAGTGAAGAAGGAAATACCTTGATAGGAATAGTATATCTAAACATTATTCAAGAAGTCTTTGGGTCCCCTCTTACTAGAGAGATACATATAACATCTCATATGTCAGTAGAAGAATCCCTAGAGTCAGAAAGAGAATAATATATTGAACACACTATGAGTGGAATAGACACTTGTTGTGAATTTTGTAGCTTCTCTACTGAGTTGGAAGACATTGAAGAAAATATTCATTTAAGAAGGAAAATCATATCAAATTTTGAGGAGATCAATAGCCTCAAAACTTCAAATTAGAAACTAGAAGCTTATATAATTATATTAAAAGAGTAATTGTTGAATATTTAGAATCATGAAAATAGTTCTATTGCTTTGGATGAAAGTTGACGTAGACAAAGCCCCCCCAGAGATAGGAAAAAAATTATTTATGGAAGTAACTCAACAAAAACATCAGCAATATCCATCATCATTTTAAGACAGTAAATTGTGGAATTCACAAATTCTAATGTAGCAACAAGAAGACAAATAAACTTTTAGATTTAAATACAAAGGTGTGAAACCACTCACATGTTTTCTTTGTGGAAATGCAGGTCACCTTTCCTCTAAGTTTTGAGAAAGGGAAAAGGAGGTGCAACAACATAGGTGGAATGATCTATCTAAACAAGAATTATGATTTTATCAAAGCAATTTGAACAACTGTGCAATTAGAACCTTTTCCCCTCAAAGGAAAAATTATCAATGGGTCAATAAAACCAAGACAATGAGTATTGGTCCAAGAAATTGGGTGAGAAGAATATTTTGTAAGAATAATTCCTTCCCCCTTCTTGATCAATGTTAATTATATGGGTGTGGAAATTACGTGCACAAATAAACTATATGAAAACTTGGAAACAATACACTTCATTTACAGAGGAAGTTGAATAGATGTGTGGATCATGTTGGTAGTGAGAAAGGATAGTCATTTAGGAGTTATTATAACAATCCTAAGAGAGGTAGGTTGAATGGTTCATAGAGGAAACAAATATTAGCGCATGGTTTTGAATATTATTAGCATAATATTAGTATATAACAAATTGGAATTCCTATGGTTGATGTATGTTATATAACTAGCAACTCAAAAATACTTCAATTAGATAAAAGGAGCAGTCGTAGCCTAGACAATTCTCCAAAGTAGTATAGGTGGAAAGCAAGCACATATAGTGAGAAAGAAGAGCAATAGATATTTTGAATATTGAATTTAATTAGCGCTAATAAGCGTAATGGTTAAGGGTTTATATGATCAAACTATGTTAGGATGTTTCTTAATCATGCAAGAGTATCAGATCAACTTAGGAAATCAACTCATGGAGTTCACTAAGTAAAGCATAAGCATATCCATGTGTGGAAGTAAAAGAGAGATAATTTTCTCAAGGGAAGTAGATCCCTTGCTCCACTTCATTGAAAAGCAGAGGTTGGATTCAAGAGAATCTATAAAGAATGGATGCAATGAGGATAAAGAAACATGCCAAGTAATGCATCTGAAGGATAAGGGAAGTATGCCCTTTTTTCCTCTAGTTTATAAAGTTGAATGAGACTAGTTTTGTTGAGTATTATGGTTGATTTAATTTTGTTTCCAAATTAGATTGATAGATTGAATATAGATGATGATGAAAGAATAGGGATGATGAACTGTTTACAACAAATGTTTCTTTGTCTTGTGCAAGTATGTTTAAATAATTCATAGTGCCAAAGAGTCAGCATAACCATAAAGGGAGTGTATTCAACTGAACATTTGGGTATTAGATTATTCCATTAACGTTTGGTATTATAAATTGGTATAAGTTGTTTGGTTCTAAAATATAATCATCAAAGACAAAGGCTAATGGTGTTTATTGCATATTAATGTTGCTTGAATTGTCGAAGTTTATATTTCATATATGTTGAATGGTGTGGTTGTTATGATTCCTTCTGATTACTCCAATTAGTAATTAGGATCAAACATAAAATTTGTGGTGAAAAGAGCATGATAACAATGGAACAACCCTTAGTTATAAATTGTTCAGCATTTGATATCATTGGTACAAATTAAACTAGTACAAATTAAACTATTTGTATCCTTGATATGAAAGGTATTAACACTTGGTATCAAGTATTAACAATCAATATCAAGGGTCATTAAATTTTTGTGAGAATGTTGTAATCATATTGTTAGTAGGTGATTGTGAATCCAAGTGTTGTTGAAATATTCTTGATTAACATGCTTATGTTCATGTTTAGTATAATTTAATGTAGTGATTCTGCTGCCATTAGAAGTTTTCCAAGAAAAGTATATGTCGCACAGTTGGTTTAAGCATACATCATTGAGAGTCCCTTTCTATTTGTCATATAAGCACTTAAAAATGGCATAGATTGTTGTTTATTAGTTGATAAGTCAATGGTGTCAGTCATGCATAAGATAGATTGTTGTTATTTCTAGAGGTGATGTGTATGTGTATAGGGAGGAACTCTCATGAATGAAAGCCTAGCTGAGACAAACCAATACGAATGTTTTTTCTCCTTGCTCAGTTGGATACGTATGTGTTATTTTAGAAAGAAATCCCTCTTCACTGCTTGAGGATGAAATTGGGAGTAATTGATCGTCTCCTTTCACCTCAATATTCTCCATCGGGAAGAAAGGAAGCTACTTAGATCAACTCAAAGATACCTAAAGTTATCAGCGTAAGAAGAAGTAGTCTACATGTCCGCGGGATCAACAAGATAGGGGGAGTTTGTTAATAAAGGGGGAATGTTAGTATATTTTCCATTGATATCAAGGGTGGAGAAGTATATCAAATAAAATGAAAGGGGGAGGAGATGAACCAAACTAAAATAACAAAAGGGAGAAGTACATTAGAGATGAATTACACAAAGGATAAGTGCATCATAGGGGGAGAAACATCTACAGGGGATAAGAGAATAAAAGGAAAGTACACTTATCTTTACATGATTATTGGTGATGTATTTTTGTTTACTTAAAGTGTTTCTGTCAATGTGAAAGTGGGATATTGTTAGAAATATTTTTTCATTGGTTGCATAGGAGGATAATATGATGGCTAGATTGTTAGAAAATGTTGTCATTGTCAAAGATATTGTTGGCATATGAGGGAGGTTTTATTATAATTCATAAAGGTCTTTTCATTAGGGCATTGATATCACACGTGTCAATTGTGGTTTATTTAGATAGAGGGTAATGAAATGGAAAAATAAGAGAATATTGGTAGAAGAATGAATATGAGCACATGTATGGTAAAGGAAAATAATTATTAAGGTGCAAAGACTTTAGAATAGAAAGAAACCTCAAATGCAAGTGGAAACCACTTATATGGATAGAGCTCTCAAAGATATCTATAGTTTTTTATGGATGTCTAATAATATCCTCCTAGATTGCAAGTTATTGCCCGTCAAAGTTATGTACCACAAAACTCAAATACATATTTAAAGTTGAAACGTCTAGTTGTTGTAGTTTAATAGTCGACATAGTTGGAAGAGAAGCTAAGATCAAATTTGAGAGAATTTGTTCTAACAATAGATGTCTTGGTTATGACTGAGATGTTGTGTTGGATGGATTATTATGAATTGATTCACATGATGACGATAAATGATGAGGTCAGACATGATATATGTTGTAGCGATGGCATGTAGTCTAATTGGAGGGACCAACCTTCCATGAAGGTGCAACATGTGAAGATTGCGACGAATGTGGATTGATGATCATATATTGAGGAGACTTCCTCTTCATGGAGGGATAAGCCTTGATGTTTTATGTGAAGACGGAGAAGAGGTAGGCAACGTGGAAATTTTCAAGACGTTGGAGCTAGCGACACTTTGCGACGATGTATGATGGTGTTTTTGAGGACGATAAATGAATAAAGTAGGGGAGTATGTCATGACCATGAGCTAAGGTGTGATTTTCTTCAAACATTGATTATTTTTTGTGTTTTATTTCTTGTATCCTATATCTATATCTATATATAATGTAGTTTTAGTCCCTAGTGTAGTTCACTTCGTCAAGCAATTAAAACATGCTATATTTTTTTCTTTAAAACTATAAATTTTGTTAGAAGTATGTTATCATTGATAGAAAAGGCAAGGAAGATGATGGTAGATTGTTAGAATATGTTTCCATTGTCAAAGGTGTTGTTGGCATAACATGGATGTTGGATAAGTATTGACAAAGATGTTTCCATTAGGTCATTGATGTCACATATGTTAATGGTGATCTATCTAGATCAAAGGTGGTGAAATGGAAAAAAAAGAGAAGATTGCAAGAAGAATTGAGGTGAGCACATGTATGGAAAAGGAAATTAATTGTGGAGGTAGAGACAATTTTGGAGCCATTTCTAGAATAACAAATCACCTCAAGTGAAAAGAACTGTGAAGGTACAAAGAATTTGGAACCATTTCTAGAATAACACATCAATTCAAGTGCACGTGGAATTGACTTCAAAAGATTTTTTCAGTGGTATATGGAAGTTTGCTAAAAGCCTCTTAGATTAGAAGTTATCACCCATTAAAGTTATTTACCGCAAAATTCAAGGTGTAGAATTAAAGTTGAAAGAATGGCTAGTTGTTGACAATTTACGAATTAGGTATAGTTGGAAGAGTAGCTAAACATAGAGTGAGGAGGACTTGACTTGATAGTACAATGGTGAAAACATTTTTATTAACCGATGGTAGAGACCTTTATAACAACTCATCCCAAATGGAGTTTCCCTCAATGGTTCAAAGTCACACAAAAAAGGAATGTGTGGGATGACGTAATCCTGGGAGGAATTAGTAGTAGTTGTGGGAGTTTGAATGACAATGTATAATTATGGGAGGTCCCCACTATAGAACTCACATATGCTGTAGTTCCTTGTATGGTATCAACGTTGTGTACAAAATGAACAATTGGGAAGATGTACTCAGAAAATGTGGATATTGCACAAAATGGAAGTAAAGGCTCTAATTTATAGAAGTTCTCCAATAGTGCTCCCCATAGTTATGTCACTGTGGAAGGCTTCCTCAAAACTTCTAAGGTATGTGCAAAGGAGACACATACAAGATGATGTAAGGTTAGGCATATGTTGAAGAGTAGTAACAGAAGACCAAATACAAAGTGAATGAAAAAAAAAATATACTATGTTGTTTTGAATGAATGTGTGGTCACAACACTTGCTCTATTTTTCTATCCCACATTTGGTCTCATCGCAGTTTTTATGCTATGCCATCACACAACGAATCAATGTAGTTTATGTGTTATTCCATCACAGAACAAATCAATAAAGGGAAGTGTGAAATGTAGTTCAAGGAATAGAATGCCTATTAATTAAACTCAGGATTTACAATAGTGATAGGCTATGGGGTGCTTGATTGGACATTCACCACATCCACCAACAAATTAGTCAAATTGGAAAGGAATAAGGGTAAGCTTGGACAAGGCATTTCCAATGCCCATTCTTCTACCTATTCACTGAGTGCTACAGGGTTAATCCAATGACATGGGCATGGAGCATATGGTTGTAGGTGAGATTAGAAGTGAGATTAGAAATAATGCCTTCTATTTTAATAACTTAGATCAACCAAAAATATCAAAGCAAACTAAAACACACAGTAAAATATTGTATGATTGTAGCATGTGGTTTGCACATTATTTAATAGAGGAAAGGAATATCAGTCATCTCATCAATCTAGTAATTACCCAAGGAACCCAAAAGGAAATCCCATACAATCTTCATAGTGCTATAACCATGTTTACAAAGCATAGAGTGTGTTCAAAACATAGTTTCATGGAAGAATAAGGTATTATGATGCCAATCTATTTTGCAATGACTAAGAGCTCATTTCCCGAAAAATAACATACAATCTTGATGGTTTTGTAACCATGTTTACAAAGCACATAGTGTGTTCAAAACATAGTTTCCTCACAGAATAAGGTATTGTGATGCCAATGTATTCTGCAATGAATAAGAGTTCAGTTCCTGACAAATATTCAACATAAGGACAATAGATTGATATAAATTTTGGATAAATAATATAAATAATAAATGTATATGAGATAGATTATGATTGATACAATGCAATGTGATGGTGTACTTATATATAGTGACTAGTCACAATTGTTGATAAGTCATGGCAGGGGAAGTTTCATGGAGAAGGATAAGAGAAAAAAATCCCAAATACACATATGAAAAGACTACCACAAATGCATATTCCTAAACTATCTATTGCCCAAATGGTGCAAAGAGAGGCCAATAATTTTTTTAAATTGGAAAAATGGTATGAAGAAGGTATTTGTACAGATGTATGTCATATGCCATATGTATTGACATATTTTAATTTATATACATAAGGGTGTTATTGTTGAACGTTGTTATTCCCTTGTGAGGGATTAGTACCATAATGACCTAGCATTTCCTCCCTACTACTATTGTGTGTGTATATATATATATATATATATATAAACACTAATTTGATATACCTCTAACAAAATACTAAAAATAGAGAATAATGAGTGTTGGAAACCACTATTTAAACTCAATTAAAATGATTGTATTATAAAATCTACATTCTAAATTATATAATTAATTACAAATATTTTTTAATTAAAATGATTGGATTATAAAATCTACAGTCTAAATTATATTATTAATTAATACTATATATATATCCTTAATTTAAGTATTTTGTGAGTGGTGTATCAAATTTGTTATTTTGATTTGGAGTATATATGAAATATAAATAGCACCACTTATCAGTTATATATATAGGGAGAGTTTGTTTTAATTTATATATAAATGATAAGTGGTGCTATTTTAATTTCATATATACTCCAAATCAAAAGAACATATTTGATACACCACTCACAAAATACCTAAAATAAGGAACAAAAACATAGTTTGCAAAATTTAATGGATAAAAAAGGCCATTAAATTACTCCTATTTTTTTTTTTTTAACCAGAATAATGAAATTTTGTAATGAAGATTAAGCCTCGGATGAACAAAAGCCATAAAAGAGATTTTCAAAAGGTAACTTAAACTATGGCATAAGAAAAAGGAAAACTTAAATGGAAACAACAAAGTTCGTAAAAACTGATAATTATACTTGATAGGAGGAAGTCAATTTCATTGTGTTAACAACTTCCAACATTCATATATGAAATAGTAGTCAAGCAAGAGGTAGGAGACATTGTAAACACCATTGATTATTTCGAGGAGCTGCTCAACCTCTTCTCTTCTCTAAAGTCCTTGTGAACAAGGAGACTCACAAGCTCACGAAAAGATAGTGGCAGAAAGCTTGAGTGTAAGGTTATTTTTTCTTGAACATAAAAGATCCCACTCCCTCTATTTAATTATTAAAATAAATGACAACTCTAAAATTAAACTCTTTCTAATTTATCTTAAAAACTAATTATGTTAAATAGATTCAAATAATTTTTGTTTGAGATTAAGGCTGTAATATAATCACGACGCTGAAATATCTACATATAATGTAAATTATGTTTTTATTATTATCAATATCAAAACATTTAATTTACTATAAATAATTATCATATAAAATTATTTGAATAATTCTATATAAATAGATTTGGTAATATAGGATGATTATTTTAATTTAATGAAATGAAGAAATTAACTTAATCCAAAATGCAAACTCATAACAATTATGCTTATATGATAACACTATTGTTGGATGCAGGAAGTATACTTAAGCAAACTCCTCAACACTTAATTTGTCAACCCGGGGGATCTGTAAACTTAGAGACTAAGCACAGGCAATGCCAGAGATGGTATGAATCTTTCTAATTTAAATCCCTACTTTCTTTAAAGGAAAGATTGCATAATCAAACTAAACAGAGAAAAGGCAACTTGAACCATCAAAATAATCTAAGACTGGAACAAAGAAGAATGCATTTGCAATAGGGAATTAAAGATAAAGAGAAATCACTCTAGCTAATTATTATTTAACTACTGAGTATGTGTTTTTCCTTAGTAGAGACATTTAGTAGTCTCATTAGATGGGCCCTTAAACCTGCTCCTTTAGAGATTTCCTTCTCACACTAATCTGTCATGTACTATCGTAGTCTGCTTGCACTAGTGTAGGAACAAAGCTTTATGCAGAAGGTATAAATGGTGTCTTTACTAAGGGATTTTTACTTCCTGCAAGGGCTTGAACTTTTTTAGGTTCAAAGCACTCAGATCCCGTGGAAAGAAGCTATTTCTTGCAATGGATCAGAGCTTCTTGCACTTAGCATTTAATTCTTAAAATGAGTTCTTAGTTATTGCAAGTGCGATTATATTGTTAAATCAAATTGCACACATAAAAATGAATGTTTCTAATCTTGATAGAGTGTAGGAATAAAAAAACAATCCATATACATTTATCCTGTCATAAGCATTTAATGAAAGAAAGAAGATTGTGGGAAGTAGACTAAAAAGGATTTTTGCATCACCCCAACATGCATTGGTGCAAGTTCATTTCTCCTGCTTGGACCAGGTGGGGAAAACCAACCAAACAAATCTATAGAAAAGGAAATATCACACTAACATGCACTGGTGCAGGTTTATTTCTCCTGCTTGGACCGGGTGGGGAAAACAAGCCAAACATAACTGCAGAAAAGGAAATATCACACCAACGTGCACTGGTGCATGATTATTTCTCATGCTTGGACCAGGCGGGGAAAACCAATATGAAATCAAGTGCAAGAAAGGAAATTTACCTAGTTCACACAACATATCCACTTTCACTCAAACAGGAATGCATGTGCCTACAAATTAAATCATACTTGACAATGTAAAGACAAATTACAAGAAATAAGAAATGGGGTAAACATGTTGGGCTGGCTGGGCCGTAGCCAACTAATGCATTTCCCTTTTAAATAAAAATGATGCTCAGTACTTTAATCAATTCATCAACTCAAATACAAAAATTTGATTCTAGAAACATGAGGCGGAGCTCCCTTTTTATTAATTCATTGAGGCAAGTACATACATTAATACATCGTCCAACCCAAATTCGGACAATAACAAAACACAACAACCTGTTACTACCTCTTTGTTTGTGTCTCTATTCTATCCAAAAAAAATCCCCTAGTCCTATTTACATTCTAAATTATATAGATCTTTGGCCAAGGGCAAAAATAGATCATTCAACCGATTACATAACCAACCACAGAATTTAGCTTTTCGGCCTTTAAACTTAGATAGTTAGCAAAACTGGCCGTAGCCAATCTCCAGCTTTCATTCTTCACAGATTCGATCTCGGCTGCCTTTGGATTGATCTTGCTGTTGTGGTTGAAGCTGCTCAAAATGGGGTAATTTTATCTCGACTGCCTTTGGATCAATATTGTTGTCGTGGTTGAAGCTACTCAAAATGAGGTGGTGATCAAGGAGGTTCAGATATGCTGCAAGGAACTGTTGTGCTAACAACGGTGCAAGATCCAATCCTGCACTAGGATCAACGGTCACGGTGAGTACTATAACTACCAAATAAACATTGGAGACATCGATAACTTACAAAGACTGATTAAAAGTAAGAAATCATTTAATAAATGATTAATTAATGCTAAGTTAAGTTAAAAATATGAAAAATAAAGTTTATACAAAATATGTCACCGTGCTTGGACTGATGCAAGATGAGAGTGTATGAAAGAGGTAAAACAATGGTAAATGGTTATGATTTAGGAAGGGTAAAATGGAAAAAAGAGAGAAAATTACGGGGCTAACATCCTCCCATCCCTAAGATGTTGTGTGTCCTCACACAACTCTTTACCTTTGCAAAAAACCTTCAAAATTTTGGGCATTCCAGTTCAATCCTACTCTGGCATACTGACATCAACGTATAATGTTTTAGACTTATTCTTTCTGATGTTCTTTAGTTTCTTTGTCATCTTGTTAAGTCACTTGAAACATTGCACAGCTCGGTACTTCCAAACTTTAACTTCTCTTTTCTTTTTCTAGATCTCTGTAGTTAATTCTTCTTTACTCTGTTCTTTATTCTCCTGTGCTTTAGCTATGAGATGTTCTAAGTTATGCACTTGAAGCTCTAGTTCAACTACCGAAACAACAAGAGTTACCAAATCTTTTTCTTTTTCTATCTCGAGAGGGGCTGTGTCTTCCTCAGGGACCTCAATATCCCTCATGGTTACATTAGGAAATTATTCTTCGTCTGGTTCTTCTTCTTCTGGTTCTTCTTCTCCTGCTTCTTCTTCTTCTTATTCTTCTTCTTCCGGTTCTTCTTCTTCTGGTTCTGGTTCTTCTTCTTTTACTGGTGTAGAAGGGGATTCAACATCCTGTGGGGACTGTGGTTCTTTTCCTGCACTAGATTCTTTATTCTTTTTCTAGGGCTTTTTAACGAAATCTGCCAATAGAGTGTCATATTCGACCTCTTCAAATTTTGCTGCATCTGCAAGGAATGACAGGGTGTCTTCTTTGGGGATCTGTTCCTGTACTGCTGGCGTAGAAGGAGTTCCTTCAACAGGCGCACTAGCTGTCTTCTTATTTAGAGATGGGTCCCTATCTTATTTTGATTTTTTAGGTCATTTCCTTTTTGCACTGGTGCAAGAAGGACTCCCCTTTACATTCTTACTCGAATCCGTGCTTGTGCTGGCGGGGTCCTCTGTCTCCTTTCCAACAACTGTTTTATTATGTAGTTGTTTTAACAACACCTCCCAGGTCATGTCTTTAACTTATAATTGTTTCTGGACAAAAATATTTATCAGCTCATGGTGATATAACTTCTTGTAGGCCTAGTCTGCCCGTTTGTCCCACACACCTTTGGCCATTTTCTCCAAGCTCTTAAGCAAAAAATAGGGTAAACTCATCCTCCACCAGATGTGCTGAGCGGCTTTGAAATGCTGCAACATCCTAAAATAGTATACAAAGGTGTGGGAGTACCTTTCCTCACAAGTTACAAATTTCTGTAGGATGAAAAGGAGGTCCTGCCACTGCCTCAGCAGGGCACTACGCGTAACTCCTTCCTTCCAATCTACCTTCATCTTCCTGTTGACGACAAAAGACTACCATTGCTTGCTTTCTAGTCTTTTATTTTTAAACCACTGCTCACCAGTATTTTCCAAGCCTGTCCCTGCTGCTACAAATTCTTCCATAACTTCAAATTTTAGAGGCCCAATTTTTACTCAACCATTTTTGAAACTTCTGGAAACTGTAAGGCCACTTCTCTTTTATGCCCGTCAAACTTTTGCAAGAACTAAAGAAAGCGCGAGTCTTGCAATAGTGCAAGACTATTGCGATACTCAGCAGTCTGTTCTACCCTAGTGAGAGATGAGGGTTCGCTTCAAACAGGTGACAACACTACTTAACGGCTATGAATAGTAAGGAATTTACATGCAACACCAAGAAAATTGGTTCTTATAGATAAGGATCCAACTGTCCACCGTCCTTTCCATCTTATCACCCATTCATTCCATTGAAATAGTCGTGGATGTACGACATCTTTGAGATCAAGCTGGATTGGTACTTGCGGCGACATTTTAATGGCTAGGTGAGGTAATGATTATGAATGAAGGACATCTAGGATTATGGTGGAAAGGGGCAATTATATCCAAGAAACGGTTAAACACTTCCACATTCCTTCATAATTCAAAAAACTAACTTAACATTCATTAAAAATGATCATGATTCTTAACTTAAATCATCTTATACTTTAAATAATTTTCTCCTAGTTAATATGTTAGCGCAAGTACTCATCGACTAAGTGAAAGAACTTCCTATAAATTTTCATGATGACCACTTTCCTATAATGTATACTATGAAGAGAATAAATTGTACTATGTTTCTCATAGGGTGCATGCTTGCACCATTCTGCTTGCACCACTTTAAACTATGCTATTCTACTCGTACCATTCTACTTACATTAATATATAGGACGACATGCTTGCACTAGTGCAAGCATAATACCTGAAAAAAGAATAGGGAATTTAAATAAAATATAAGCTGGACTTCCAACATGGCTTCCTCAATTTATACTAGAAATTTGCTTTTCCCTTTCTTGATGCTTCAGAGCATATCCTTTTGTTCTTGGTGCGTGAGATCCTGTAATGAATTCATGAGGGAACAAAGAAGTGGGAAAAAGGAAATTTTAGAATGGGAAGGAATTCTGTTACAGGGATTCTAGGAATACTACCATAAGAGGGAATAAATAGAAGTGGGATAGGGAGAAAAAAATTCAAGGGTAAAGTGGGATTTTTACGAAACGGTTAGGGTAAATTTAAAATAATATGGGAAGGTTAATCATTCTAGGATTGAAGAAGAAAATTGACGGAATATTACAAAAGTGGAATATGAAAAAGACATAAAATTTTCTGGAAGGTCTGCCTAAATTGGCGCAAGAAAAATAACTGTAGTGAAAATTAAGCGTTACTTGAATAAAAATATCCATGCTAATTACCCCAATTGTATAAAGGTTTGTTCTGCTGAACCTGCTTTTTCTTGGTGGTCGCTAGCATATCTAAAGATCAATCAACATTTTCTTTCTATTAGAAATTAGTGATCTTCCTACCAACAAGCTGGTTTTCAGGTTGATCCTTCTGAAATCATGTCAACGAACTGATTTTCATAATTACAGGAAAATGTGTTTTTTTTCTCTACGTTTTTTTATATATTTATTCTCTTTTTTTTTAAGAAGAAGAAAAAGAATTCATTTTTTCAAAGGGTTTGTATTACCATTCACCACTACCATCCCAAATGTCCATTGGACTTGCTGTGTAAAATCTTTCATGGCATGTGGCTGAAAATACTTCTTTAATCTGTGTCCATTTACCGAGAAAACTAAATTTTGTCCATCAATAGTTTTAACTTATACTGCTCCATTCTTGAATACTTGGATCACTTCATAAGGTCCCATCCAATGTGTATGGAATTTTCCTTTAAAAATTTTAAATCTACAATCATAAAGGAGCACCCAATCACCTGGTTGGAATTGCTTTTTTCTGAATAGACTTGTCATGCCACCTTTTGCATTGCTACTGAATTAGTATGTTCTACTGAATATCATCCCTACAAAATTCATATAACTCATTTAATTGGAGAAGATGTTGTTGTTGTGCCTCAGAGAGATCTAGTCCTAACTGAACTACAGTTCTGAAAGTTTTGATCTGGAATTCAATTGGTAACAAAACTTGTTTGCCATATACCAGATCATATGGTGTATGTCCCGTACTATTTCTCCAAGTGGTTCTGTATGCCCCCAAAGCTTCTGGAAATATTTCAGCCCAGTCTTTCAGGTGCATATTTACTATCTTTGTAAGAATGGACTCGATAACTTTCTTTGTAGATTCCACCTGGCCATTTGCTTGTGGGTGATACGACATGGATTTCCTATGCCGGATCTTGTATTGCTCCATCACACCCTATACCAGATTAGAAATAAACTGTGGACGATTGTCAGAAACAATTTCTCTAGGCACACCAAATCTAGTAAAGATTTCAATTAAAAGAAAATCAAAAACAACTTTTTCTATAGCAAAGGAAACAAATTTAGCTTCTACCCATTTCGTAACAAAATTTGTGAAAACCAAGCTATGCTTTTTACCTAATAACGTTGGATTTATTGGCCCTATAAAATCAATAGCCCATTTTTCAAATGGCTCAATCATAACTGGGGGGCATAAAGGCATTTCATTGGTTTGATTAGGCTGGCCCATTCACTGGCAGCTATCACATGACCTAACATATTGTTTGGCATCCTTAAACAAGGAAGACCAAAAGTAACCAACACACAATATTTTATATGCAGTCCACTTATCAGAGAAGTGGCCTCCACAAGGTTCATCATGAACAGATTTCAATATCTCAAACATTTCCTCCTCTCTTACAAACCTAC
This sequence comes from Pinus taeda, assembly GCA_000404065.3. NCBI lineage: Eukaryota > Viridiplantae > Streptophyta > Pinopsida > Pinales > Pinaceae > Pinus > Pinus taeda. The sequence continues at coordinate 35,616 of APFE030256191.1, forward strand.
AGATAATCACATCTAGACCAGTGTAAAAGAGGTCTACTTGAATCCAGAATTATGCAAAACTTTTCTGAATAATATTCCCCTTTCTACGAGTGGACAAGTGGGGTGGTGTTTTCCCAGTAACCAAGTAATTAGCAATGTCAGCAAACCTTAGAGAATCTAATGATAGAGCAAAAATATGTTCATATGGAAAATCATCATTAACAGGAGTTGCTTCACCAGGATTATATAATCTAGAAAGAAAATCTCTACAACATTAGATTTTCCTGGTCTATCAACAATAGTAATATTAAATTCCTGCAACAATAGTAACCACCTAGTCACTCTACTACTAGTCAATGGCTTGTTCATCAAATAATTAATCGTGGAATGATCAGTATGTACAAATACTTTATATCCTATAATATAGTGCCTGAACTTAATAATTGCAAAAATTACAGCTAAAAACTCTTTCTTTGTAACTGTATAATTTAATTCAACGGAAGACAAATTCTTACTAATATACTACCGTTCCGAATTTCTATTGGACTTACTGTGTAAAATCTTTCATGGAAAGTGGTTGAAAATACTTCTTTAATCTGTGTCCATTTACCAAGAAAACTAAATTTTGTCCATCAATATTTTTAACTTCTATTGCTCAATTCTCGAATACTCAGATCACTTGATAAGGTCTCATCCAATGTGTATGGAATTTCCCATCATAAAGGAGCACCCAATCACTTGGTTGGAATTTCTTTTTCTGAATAGACTTGCCATGCCACCTTTTTCGTTTCTGCTGAATTAGTATGTTCTGCTGAGTAGAATTCCTATGAAATTCATCTAACTCATTTAATTGGAGAAGACAC
>APFE030256192.1:0-25156 GCA_000404065.3 Pinus taeda
AGAAACAATGATCTTCTCTTTCTGAATCAATCCATGAACCTGCAGTAAGGAGACACCCGTAGCAATTAACCCCTTATGTGTCTCATTCTCCTTTTTTCTAGCCCGAGACCTTTTGTCCAAAAGGACTTTTTCAAATTCTGAATCTGAAAGTTTGGTCAACTGTGTTTTGTCAAGTGAGAACCACCATTTGGCAGCCTCATCTTTTAAATTTAACCACACTGAAACCCTCCAAAATGTCCCATATATAAGCTTTAGTCTCTTTATGAATTCTTCAATAGTCATACCATTATCATTCCCTGTAAAAAATGCCTCGCTGGAATCCATGAATGGTTTAAAAAAAAATTCACTTACTTGGCGAAAATTTGAAAATGTCACAGTTTCGTCAATATTGCTCAGAATCTCTATTATAACCTATTTTTAGAAATGGAACAACCATTCTGCATCTGCCCATGTGATAGAAATCCTGAATCTAACACTAGAATTTTCAGATCTGCGCTGCGACTCTCCCGCCGTCACCCAAAATTTCTGAAAAAAAGAGCTAATTTTAAATCAGCGATATCTCCCTCATCCGGACTCCGATTCAACTATTTTTTTTTTTGAATTTGGGTATTTTTCCACAAAGAATCCAGATCTACAATTATATTTTGTAGATCTTGCCTCAAAACATCTAGATCTTCGCCGCAAATGCGCTGCCCTGAAAAATTAGCTGCAACCCCACTGATTTTTAGATCAGCGATATCTCCTTCATCCAAACTCCGATTTGACTGATTTTTTTTTTTAAATCGGCTATTTTTTCACAAAGAATACAGATCAGTAATCATATTTTACAGATATTGAACCAAAACATACAGATCTGATCTTCAAACTCGCCGCCCTTGAAACCCTGCAAAAAGTTAAAAAAAATCTCCACTTTTGTGCCCAAAAATTCCACTTTTGTGCCCAAGAAAGTGCTCTGATACCACTTGTTGTATATCTAACCCAAGATATTATAGATCTGATAAGAAAGTATGAGATAATGCAAATAAACCCAAGAAATAGATAGAAATGAATCTTTATTGATCAAACATCAAACCCTTAAGGTAGGACAACACCATACATTCACTCCTTAAGGAAGGAGAATACTCCACAAGCCATATGCCGGTTCATACAAGAATACTTCTCTTCATTCCTCTCCATGTGGAGTCTCTAGCCTCTATATAGGCCTCATACATACAATACCATGCATCATTACCATGGTCTCCTCATACCATCAACTAATACCATGGGCCCTTACATTATTATTAACTACTTGTGGTCCCTTACATGACATGGGTTAACCACCTTATTTATTACTATGGCCCATCCCATTATTACATTATTACCTTGGGTACTTCCCTCGGTACCCCATATTACCCCCCCTAGGTATATAAAATTCCACTTTTGTGCCCAAGAAAGTGCTCTGATACCACTTGTTGTATATCTAACCCAAGATATTATAGATCTGATAAGAAAGTATGAGATAATGCAAATAAACCCAAGAAATAGATAGAAATGAATCTTTATTGATCAAACCCTTATGGTAGGGCAACACCATACAATCACTCCTTAAGGAAGGAGAATACTCCACAAGCCATATGCTTGTTCATACAAGACTATTTTCTCTTCATATCCTCTCCATGTGGAGTCTCTAGCCTCTATATAGGCCTCATACATACAATACCATGCATCATTACCATGGTTTCCTCATACTACCAACTAATACCATGGGCCCCTTACATTATTATTAACTACTTGTGGTCCCTTACATGACATGGGTTAACCACCTTATTTATTGCTATGGCCCATCCCATTATTACATTATTACCTTGGGTACCTCCCTCGGTACCCCCTATTACCCCCCCTAGGTATATAACAATTTTTCTCACTGAGGAGGAGGAGTATGCAGAGAGTTCAGCTGCACACAAAGACATAGATTTCATTCTAGCAAGTGACACTGTCTTGGAGGAAGAATTAGATGAGTAACAAAGAGGCTACGTGAATGCTTTGTTCGCCCAACAACAGCAATACTGACTTAGAAACAAAGATGTGCGAGTCAGACCCATTCAGAAAAGGAGGGATGTTGAAGCGTCAAAGAATGATTCATCAGTTACACAAAGAAAAGGAAAGGAGACAGTTGATTTGGAGAGTAGCAAATCACCATCAACAGAACAATCACATCAGCAAGTTGCATCGAAAGAAAAATAAATGAAAGAAATCCCAGTCAAAGAGGTAGAAAAGATTCCCGCTTTCAATTTAGAGAATGAGATTTTTAAATTGAAGATATCCATCCCCTTGACTGAAATATTGAAGAACAACAGTTATAAAGGACAAGTATCTAAAATGTTGAATTTGGACCCAATGTCCAACATGGTGAATGTCGAAGATGATCAACCTGAAATGATTTTTGGGCCAGCATCTAATGGTGAGTCTCCTGATAGTGATGTGCCACCGTTTTATATGAGTTTAAGATTGCATGACTTTGTGTTACATAACGCCATGTTTAATTTCGGAGCTTCTCACAATCTCATGCCCAAGGCTATCATGGATAAGCTTGGTCTGGACATCAGCCGGAAATATCATGATCTCTATTCGTTTGATTCCAGCAGAGTAAGATGTATAAGTCTGATCAAAGACTTGGTTGTGAGTTAGGATTATCTCCCAATGAAAAATGTTTTGATGGATGTTGTGGAGTAGACATTCCTCCAAGGTTTGGAATGCTTCTTTCCAGGTCTTGGGTAGCAAAACTGAAAGGCACACTACAACTAGATTTCTCCTATGCAACGATTCCATTGTTTGGACAAATGAGGACATTGTATCGGGAACAAAAAATGAAGTACATGATCACAAGCAAGGAGAAACCAGTAAATCATCCAATTAACTATGTACATATAGATTTAATGTCTTTTGTTTTGTATTCAGATAGTTTAAATGATATATATAGTCAGTTAGTAGAAGCAGATGATATTTCGGAAATTACAGAAAATTTTAGAGAAGTTTTGAAGAAAGAAGAACAAGAACAACAGAACATCGTTGGGCAATCAGCTGAAAATGATGGACAACAAGCAGACAAGGCACAACAAATAGATTTCCAGCACTTGCAAGAGGAGGAAGAAGGTTTGTGGACGATGGATTTCGATGGAGCAATGGGAAATGATGGCGCTGGAATTGGAATTTGGGTACACAGTCTTTTCTCCGCCCCAAACAAAGTCCCTAGTAATGTGTGGGTATGTTCTTACAAGTTGGCTTTTGAGTGTTCAAATAATGAAGCTGAGTATGAAGCTCTGATTGCTGGCCTAAAGATTCTAAGAAAGCTGAATGATAAGAGGATTTCAGTATATGGCGACTCTGAATTGGTTATCAAGTAGGTCAGAGGCGAATATCAACCAAAGCATCCTAGGATGCGGGCCTACCGTAATGCAATCCTAGTCATTCTGAAATTATTTTGAGAATACACCTTGACATGTGCCTCATATACAAAATAGTATTGCTGATGCTCTTGCCAAGGCAGCGAGTAGTTTGAAGATCCCTATGAACTCTACCAACAAATTCGAAATCCATGTCAAGCATCGTCCAAACGTTCCAGACAATCAAGGATATTGGCAAGCATTCCAAGATGATGAGGAGATTGATGATTTTATGCAAAACAAAGGCAAGTTCAAAGAGACCTCAATTGATGAAGAAAATGACTATGGTAAAGGTAATGGTATAGATGAGGTGCAGATTAATGAAATGGACGTGTTGCAGCTGAAGAATAACGTCATTCCCAAAGGCTTGATACCTCTAGAATAGCTCTTTGATCAAGATGATGTAGCCCGCAAGCCAACATTGCAACCAACAGAGAAGGGTGCGGAAGAGGTCAATATCGGAACAGTTGAAAATCCTAAATGGGTAAAATTGTCCAAAGCATTGCTGCCAAAGATCAAGGACAAATATATCAGTTTGATGACTTCATTTGCAGATGTGTTTGCTTGGGACTATTCCAACTTAAAGGCATATGACACCAATATAATTCAACACACTATACCCATATGGCCCAATCAAAAACCATTCAGACAGAAGTTGAGAAGGCTAAATCCAAATTTGCTGCCATCTATTGAAAAGGAGATCAACAGGTTGTAAAATCAGGGATCATTGAGCCAATCAGATTTTCAGATTGGATCTCTAACTTGGTACCCGTCAAGAAGAAGACAGGTGAGATTCGCTTATGCATTGATTTCATAAATCTCAACAAAGTTTCATTGAAGGACAACTATCGACTGCCCAAAATGGACCATATACTTCAGCGAGTAGTGGGAGCATCTCATATTTCACTGCTTGATGGTTATTCCGGATATAACCAAGTTTTTGTCCATGAGGATGACCGAGACAAGATAACGTTCACCACTCCATGGGGAACCTTTCATTACGCTAAAATGCCTTTCGGTTTGAAGAATGCAGGTGCCACATTTCAGTGTACAATGGAATTGGCTTTTGCAAATGAGAAGGATGTCTTTTTGGTGGTGTATTTGGGTGATTTGACGGTTTTTTCCAAATCTGATGAAGAGCACATCTACCATCTTAAAATTGTCTTCCTAAAGTGCATAAAATATGGCTTGTTGCTGAATGCAAAGAAGAGCTTGTTCACCATGGAAGAAGGCAAACTACTCGGGAATATTATCTCAAAAGATGACATCTACATTGACCCAGCACGTGTGCAAGAAATTTAGCAAATCGATCTGCCCCGGAATAAAAAATATATACAATCGTTCAATGGTAAGATGAATTTCCTATGCCGCTTTGTACCCAATCTTCGTGAGCACCTAAGAGAGATGACAAAAATGCTTAAGAAGGACAACCAAGTGAAATGGATAGAGGAGGATGTAAAATATTTCAATTTGGTCAAATTGGCTCTTTCCTCTGCTCCAGTTCTAGTTAGCTCGGACTACACTCAAGATTTCATATTGTTTTCATTTGCTTCGAAACATACTATGGCAGCGGTGTTATTGCAGAAGAGAGATGATCAGGAAAGACCCATTGCATTTTTCAACAAAGCTATAAGAGACACAGCTTTAAAGTACAACATCATTGAGAAGCAAGTCCTTGCACTTGTGAAGGCATTGACAGATTTCTGGGTGTATATTCTACATTCTCACATTCTGGCCTATGTTCCTAACGCTACTGTAAAAGATGTTTTAGTGCAGACCAATCCAGAAGGAAGAAGAGACAAGTGGATTTCAGCCTTGCTGGAGTATGATGTGGAAATAAAGCCCACAAAGCTGGTGAAAGCACAGGGATTGGCGAAGCTAATGGCTGAATCAAACTTGCATGCCTTGGACATAAATCTGATCACCACTATGTCCGATGAGGATGACGAAGGATCATCAATTCAGGTATCTGAAATGTTTTCTCTTTCTCCATGGTATTCAGATATCATATATGTGCTCAAAAATTTGTCACCACTGCCCGGCATGACTAGAAACAAAGCGAGAACACTCAAGTTGAAGGTTGCCAAGTTTTGCATTCTTAATTCTACATTGTATTGGAAAGATCCTGGTGGCGTCTTGTTAAATTGTTTGGTGGAAAAGGAAGCGAAGAAAGTCATGTAGGACTGCCACCGAGGAGACTGTGGTGGTCACCTTTTTTGGAAGGCAACAACAAACAAAATTTTGAGAGCAGAGTACTATTGGCCGAAATTGTTTTCTGATGTATATAAGATGGTCAAGCGTTGTCATAAGTGTCAGATTTTCGAAGGAAAGCGGAAGTTACAACCTCTACCACTCAAGCCCATAGAGGTGAGTGCCCCTTTCCAGCAATGGGGATTGGATTTCATTGGAAACATTCATCCCGCTTCTTCCGAACAGCATAGATGGATCCTCACAGCCATAGATTACTTCACAAAATGGATTGAGGTGATTCCCACCAGACAAGTTACATATGCGGTAATCATTTCATTCCTTGAAAATAACATCTTGTCTCGCTTTGGTTGCCCGAATAAGCTAATCACTGATAACGCAGCAGCTTTCAAATTAAAAAAGAATGGTGGAGTTTTGTCATAAATATCACATCATTTTGGGTCACTCAACAGCCTATCATCCGCAATGAAATGGATTGGCAGAATATTCAAACAAATCATTGGTCAACATAATCAAGAAGCTGCTATAAATAAACAAGAAGATTTGGCATAAGAGGTTGGTAACTGTGCTTTGGGAAGATCGAATCAGTCAGAAGAAATCCATAGGTACGTCACTGTTTGAGCTTGTTTACAGAGTTGATACAGTATTCCCTACCTCTCTCGCTGCCCCGGTAGTCAAACTTCTTCAGGAGGCTAGCAGTGAAGAAGATCCCATGCAGAGAAGGTTGAATCAAATGGTCCACTTGCAGCAGACCAGAGAAAAAGTTTTCAAGAACACATCCAAATTGCATGCGAAAATCAAGAAAATTTATGACAGAAAGGCAAAGGTGGAAAAAATTTAGGTGGATGATGTGGTGCTAAAGTGGGATGCAAGGAATGAGGAGAAAGGCAAGCATGGTAAGTTCAAGAACCTCTGGAAAGGTCCTTTCAATATTGCAGCATATCAGGGGCAGAATGCCTTTCTTATAAAGGAAATGAACGGGGAAGATTGTCCAGGAGGGCCGATCAATGGTTGGCTGCTCAAGTGGTACCATTTCTAAGTTATTAACGCTGCTTCCACTTTCACTGTAAATACCAATTTATTTCATTTTTGTTAGAGTTGGTCAAGTTAGCCTTTAAGTCATTTAAATGTCAAGTTTGAGTCAGTTTTTGGTCATTTCTGTTTAATAAATGAGTCAGAGTTCTGTATTATTTGTCGAAATGATGACTCCATAGCCTAATGGACAAAGGCAATGCCTAGCTCTTCCAGAGATCTGTTGTTCTTGGCACCTCCAAGGAGCTACCATCCCCCATTGGAGCCAATGTTAGAGTCGATCTAGTCAGTCCTCCGTCAAAGATCAAAACTCTTTATGCATTTCATTTTTAGGTGTCCCGCTCCATTCACCGAGCTGCATTTCGCCAGGGGCATGCCATAATCTGGCGGAGAAGGTCATGCTAGTCACTCCCCCTCATGTCTGGCTCCTGCTGGCTCAGGTCTTTTGTCAATAATCATCAAAGTCCATGACAGTCAAGGTCTGGTCCTTTAAAGGACAAAAGTAATTTTCGATGTTTAGGTCTAGGGATTCATCAATTTGGTCTTTGAATATGTCCAGTAAAGCCATGCAGGCCAGAGTGAAGCCCTTACATAGTTATGGTTCAGAGAGCTTCATCGTCACGTGGATAGACTTCGACTCTTCTTCAAAACTTTGTTTTGAAGAAAAGCCAAACAATGTCATTTATGACAAAATTTTAAAAAAAGTTTCCAGTTGATTTTTTCAGATGCAGTCATGGTTTCCGTGGCCAAATGTCCTATCGTGCAATCCCTGCAAAGAGTGTCGAAAATTTCATCATTTGGGCTAAAATTTCAAAGGGAAAGTGAAAATCAGTGTGTTTTAAAGTTAGTGAAAAAGTGCCAAAACATAACATTAGAAAAATGGGTTTTTGAGGAGGCAAAAATCTAACCCATCACTTCCAAGGCTATATATATAAGTTTTCATCAAAACCAAAGGCATTTTGCTAATCCAAGCCTTGGAGAAAAGTTGCAAAAGGTGTGAGTGTGCAATCGTGAGTGTTTGAGTGAGTTGGAGGCGGTTTTAGAGGGCGCGACACACATACTCAGGGGCATGGCTCACACAGAGCTTGCCCGCAGTTCAAATCTTCCACAGGCGCGGCGCATATAGAGAGCGCGGTGCACTGGCCCTTGCGCGTGGCACACACAGACCAGGGGCCAGAACAAGTGCCAAATCACTTCCAAATTTTTGTGAAGCACACCAAATTGAAAGGTAGGCCTTATAACATCAATTGTTCATCAAGTTTTATCAATGATATGGTGTTTATAGAGATGTTTGAATGCAACCAAATTCAATGAACTCAACCATAAGAAATCACCAAAAAACCATGATGGCTACGGTTGCTAAAGTGCGTTGAAGTGCCAAGGTTCCATTCCACCAATTATTTTCCCCTCACCTACCATTTTTCCTATCCTCCCTTTCTCATTTTTCCTAATGTCCCTGCGCTAAATTACTACCAAACCCTCTCCCCTATCCCTCCATTGTTTGGTCAATATGACACCCTAAACCCTACCTTGTTAAAACCCCAAACCCTACCCTATAAAAATACCCAAACTCCTCCCATATCCCTAAAAAATTTCTCCCTATAGCCCCTATTCCCATTACATCACTCCCTTCCTAATAATCCTTGTTTCATTATTCCCCTTGGTAACAGATATCACAAATGTACCCAGCCTCACATCATCATCAAATGATAGCCCAATCATAGTCCACACTACAGTCATGACATCACAGCATTCGTTAGAGTATGAGATGGAGACACAAAGTGACTCATCCTCAGAAGAGAAGGCTCCCAGGAGACATCACAAGAGTGGAAAACATGTTAGGGATGAGCCCACTACCCTCACTGAACTACAAGCATGCCCTCTTGCCATGTCATGTTTCTAGCACCTAGCATGTTCTGAATTTTGTCAACGGGTGGCAAATGTTAGAGTTCATCATGAGTTGGCCCATCTATTTGTGCTTCATATACATGAAGGTCAGTCTATCTTGGCCGGGGTCACTTTCACATTGACACCCGAAGCTATATCCATGGCAACAGGTATACCAAATGTTAGAGAACAATGGCATAACAAGAAGAAGGTGGATAGGCAACACTATGAGCCTTACATCAAGGCCAGATTCTTAAGTCAGCTCACAAGAGTCTTTCCCTTCAGATACTTGAAAGATGATTATGCTCCACTCATGAGATTGATCATGAAATATTTTAGCTGTGAGGGGAGGTTCTCTCGACTATATGCCTATCTCATCCGGTTGCTCATGCACTTCACCAGGGTGAGGATGATGAACCTCCCATTTTTCATGTAAAGGAACATAGAGAGGATGAACACCTTCATGCTGCATAAGACCCCTCAGCAGCAACTTAACAATGTGTACCACTTTGTTCTCATCTGGATTTTGGTAGATCATCAGTTGGGATTTCATGGCATTGCTTGGGAAGAATTCATCTCCCGTGACTTCTTCAGCACATCACAGGTACTATCAGAGCCAGAGCAGGAGATGGGTGGTCCTTCCCATCAGTATGAGCACCATGAGACCACTACCATGCCAGTTTTTGTTACATATCAGAGAGGTAGTAGGAACTTGTTTGCAACAGCAAAGTGAGTGTTATCTTCACCCAGGGTGGAAGGGACCTCGCTTCCGGCATCAACAACACAGTTACTAGACAAGGGAAAGAAGCTCGTGCATGATGAGGGGCCATCACGTGTACAAGAGACCAATGTCATCATCATTTAGGATGATGAGGAAGAGGTGGAGAATGCCTGACATAGGATGACCATTCAGGAGTAGGACATGGAGATCTAAGACTTGATACTCAATGTGGAGAGTGCCAGATGGATCATCAAGTATCTGGAGCACCAGCAGGAAATCATGGAGCTGCAAAGCATCTGTGAGAATCGACAAGCTGCCCAGCAAAGGAGGATTGAGCTCACTACCTTGGAGCAAGAGATCAACAACGACCGTGAGACCTGGTTAGAGCGAGTCAATGTACATGTAGAGAGATTGTTGGAGAAGGCCAACAGAGACAAAACCATACTAAGGAGGATGGATTGTCATTACAGGGCACGAAACATGAGCGCAAAGGCCTGGATAAGGAGCTTGAAGGGGAAATTGAGCAGAGCAACAAAAGAAGAAAAAGAGCAAGATCGGCTTCGAATCTTGGTTGAAGCTTCTGTGGCCCAACATAGTGCCTCTTAGAGAACCTCCAGTCCAAATTTCAAGAAATTTGGGACAATTTTGGTCGCATGGCAATTTTTTGGCACAAACATAGGTTTTTTCTCTATACGCGTCGCGCCATTGGCGCCACGTGTAGGTTTGGGAGCTCCAAATGAGAAATAGTTTGCATTTTTGGATTCAACATGCAAAATCGTGACTACTAGCACTCGAGCAAGAAATTTTGGCATGATTTGAGTCTCCAGGAGGTCAAAAACACCCAAAAAATGGCCTCATTGCCCCTATTTTGACACATAGGAAGCAGTCTTGGGTGAATGAATATTTGGAGGGGTAAATGAGCTCTAAATTCACAAATTCCACTTGGGATGGAAGTTAGATAGGACATGATTTCCAACAAGCATACTTGGGCACATTTTGGACTCCTACAAGTGCCTCAAAACTGGCCTCAAAGTGGCGCGGTGCACACAGGAAATGGCGTGGCGCATATAGAAAAAAGGCCCAATTTGCCTCTGGTTCGCGAAATTTCACTTCGCGGCTTTTCATAAGTGGGCCCTCTCATATACACTTCACTTTTTTGGCACCAAAGGTGGCATTTAAAGTATTTTCACTCCAGATGGGCATCTATCCAAGTGGCAAAGGAAGAAAAGGGTCACCCAAGCCATTTGTCATGTTGTGGCGCTACACCTATAGCTGATGTTTGGCTCTCCACCTTCATTTTGAAATGATTCGAGTAACTCCCCAACCCTTAGGCATTCTATCTCTTCATGGCACATTCTATATATTGTATGCAAACCATTTGCAAAGGGTTGGTTGGCTTGTAACTTTTGGGAGACTGTGGGAAAGAAACTATGTTTCTTCATTGTATATTTTTTACAGAGGATTAATGAAAGACAACAGCTCTATTTCATGAGATTCATGTGGCTGTGAGTGCAGCAAATGCGTCTGTTATGTTTCATAGCTCATTTCATATTCATTTCCGGTGAAATTTTCTAAGTTAGATAAGGTAGAATCCAATTTTATTGCTCTTCCTGTGGGAAAATTTCACATTCAATGTTTTTCTTCTGTTGAAAAGTATTCATGTTGCCCATGCCCTTTTCACCCTCCTAAGAAATCTCTCCATTCCGCGTTGCTTCAAACTAAATTGCTGGACTCTCCGCCTATCTTGCTTCACGAAGTAATCTGTGTCTTTATATTAAATTCTTTGTTCTTTGAGGTCCATTGATCCCATACCATCCTAGAAACACAGTCATTCATAAAAATCACTTCTTGTATCCATATTCACTTACTATTCTAAGATAAATATTTCGCTGTAAGTCATCTTGGGGCATTTTGTTTATCTATTCACTGAGTGTGAATCGGAGAGAGCCCTCTCCTGTTCTGGTAGGGCTAGCTACCAAACTGAGCGTCGTTTGTGGTTACCCTGAATTTTTCCTTCCTTCAGCCTACGGTATATTTAGGTGATAATAGAGACCATAAATGCAACTCGATACCTGCAAGGTAATCCTACTATAGCTACTTGATCCAACTCTTCCTTGCTTGGTCCTTGCTTTCCTTTGTTTTCTTTTCCTTCCTTTTTCTTTATTTCTCCATTGCTAGAGTGATCCAAGAATTCTCTAAGTGTGCAAGAGTATGAGAGACAGAATAAAGAGATAGATTTAGGCTAAAACTGACAAAAGGTTGTGAACTGATCCTCATAAGCCTTTTTATTATTGAGGAATATATTTTCCTCAATTTTCTCTAATTTTCCTTTAATTTTACTCTCATGCAATTTTGTGACCTTTCACCTTTTTTTTCTCATTGTTTCCTTTATTTTCATAAATAAAATGCCAATTAATGCCTCTTTGCCTTTCAAATTCTTTTGTCAATTTCCTTATCCATAATAAACCAAATGAACACTCATTAGGATGTTTTGCCCAATATTCATCTTGGAATAGTGTCCCACATCCTTGGTCTTATTTTTTCCTTTATTATCTTTATTACATGAAATTTTAACCTGGGGCCGTCACAGGCCCCACCCCCTTAGCGGAAAACTATCTTGGCTGTTCTATGACACCTACAACTAGAAAATACTACTGAAACCAAAACATACTTCCCTTGGATCTTTATAACTTAGCTCAATGTAGTATTTATAGTGGCATCCCATTGAAAGAAAACCAACATGACAAACATAACAACATGAAAACCATACTGCTTATTAGATCTTTATAACATAACTCGTTGTGCTATTTACAACAACCATACATAAATATGTACATATACGAAAACACCTTTGCCTCAATTGGAAAACAATGAAGGATACAAATCCCACATTTGGTCAACCATCTCCCATGTATCTTCATTGGGCCCAAAGTTCTTCCACTACACTTTAACTTGCTCAATTGCTCAATTCTAGAGCATGATCTATTTTTACTATAAAATGCACTGAGGTTCTAACTGGAATTCTCCTTTTGGCTCCACCTACCACAAACTAGTCAATTACATGATCAACATATTTCACATGTTTCTTAAGCAAAGAAACATGGAAAACATCATGGACTTTCATTGTCAGAGGAAGTGCAAGTTTTTAGGCCAATGGTCCAATCCTCTCAAGGATCTCAAAAGGCCTGCAATACCAAGGTGCCAACTTCGCACATGATCCAATAATCAAGGATCTCTTTTTGCGCTTGATGAAAAAGTACACATGCTCCCGAACCTAAAACTCCTTGAACACCTTGCTCTAATTTGCATAACTCTTTTTTCTATCCTATGTTTCCTTTAAATTATTCTTTATAACCTACATTTCTTGTTCCATCTCTGCCAACATGTATAGTCCAATCAATAACTTGTTCAATGGATCACTCCAGTTGATGGGAGTATTAAAACTTCACCCATAAAGTGCCTCAAATGAACTAATCCTCAATGTATCCTAATGCCTATTATTATAAGTAAACTCCACTAGTGGAAGATACTCCTCCGATCATAACATACATCCTCCACATGTCCTCCAAAATCCTACTGACCGTCTCTCTCTATGGATGATAAGTTGTACAGAAGGCCAACTCTGTACCCAAACCTACAAATAACTCCTTCCAAAACTTGGAAATGAACTTGGCATCTCTTTCTATCACAATCCTCTTAGGAATACCATGCAATTTCACTATCTCCCTGATGAAGACTTGAGCTACTCACTAGCTGAATAAATAGACTTAACTACTATGAATTATGCGCTACCTTAGTCAACCTATCAACCACAACCATGATGGAGTCATGTAGTCTAGATCTTATTGGAAATATTGTAATGAAATCCATTGAAATGATCTCCCATCTCCATTCCAAAATCAGAATTAGTTGCAATAACCACCTGGATGATTGCACTCTACTTTTACATGTTGAAAATCAAAGCATCTCACAACAAACACAACTACCTCTTTCTTCATATTCGGCCAATAGTAGACTTCTTAATTGATGTTAGCATCTTTTGATATCCTGGATGACCTGAATACAACTCAACATAAAATTCCCTCAAGATAAGATTCTTGAGCTCATTATTTTCCGGCACATAGATTTTGTCCTTAAATTTTACCAAACCATATGTAGCTAGATGATAATCCACATCCTATTTGCATGTACCCTACCATTATAACATGTTCCTAAACTCGCTATACATGTCATCTTATTGTCCTACCTGTAAGGTCTGTTCTGGTAGATGTGTCCCATATGAACTCATAACTTCTATATGATTTACTTGTACTCTTCTGCTAAGATAATCCGCAAAGATGTTCTCCTTACCCTTAATGTAATTTATTTTGAAGTCAAACTCACTGAGCCTGGCAACCACCTAGCTTGTCTAACATTCATATTGGGTTGGCAAAAAAAGTATCTCAACTTGTTGTGATCACTAATCAATACAAAACTTTTACCAAGAAGATAATTCTTCCACATATTTAATGCATGAATGATAAATACCAACTCAAGGTCACACTTTAGATAATTCTTCTCATGGTCATTCAATTTCCTTGACTCATAGCATACCACCTATCCCTCTTGCATTAGGACTCCACCAGGCCCTATCTTAGAAGAATCTATACATACCATGAAATATTTATCTGGATATGTAATGTTTAGAATTGGAGCATTTGTAAGGAATTGCTCCAACTTCTCAAAACTAGCTTCACATTCCTCTATGCATTCAAATTTGTTTCCCTTTCTCTGTAAAGAAGTGATAGGATAGGAAATCCATGAGAAGTTCCTGATGAACCTGTAATAAGCTGCTAAACCCATGAATGATATGACCTCATCCACATTCCTAGGAGCTTCCCGTTCCATGATAGCTCTTATCTTTTCTAGATCCACTACTATTCCTTCCTTGGAAATAACATGTCCCAAGTAATGTACGTATGTCTGAAAGAAACTTCATTTAGTAAGCTTGGCACACAACTGATGATCTCTTAGCAATATCAATACTGATGCTAAGTGTTTGACATTATCTTCATCATTCTTAGAATATATCAATATATCATCAATGAATACAATCAAAAACTTGTCCAAATAAGGATAGAACACACTATTCATCAAACACATGAAAGTAGCTGGAGCATTAGTTAGAACACAAGGAACTAAGACAAACTCATAATATCGATACTTAGTCTAGAAAGAAGTCTTGTAGATGTCCTCCTCTTTGATGCATACTTAATGATAAAATTATATTAAATCAGTATTTTTCCTTACTATCGTAGTACCTCTATGACATGTTCTTCTTTCTGAAGAGTCTCTTGAATTCATGCCAACTTACCTATTCTCTCCTAATGTATTTGACACACTTCACACTTTCCCACCAAATGTATGCTTTCTTTTTGGGGTTCAAAATAACTACCTTGGACTTCATGTTATCTTTATAGTCATGAAGCTCAAATAATTTCTTCATTCTAAGAAACCATGCCTCTACATCTTTCTGTTTCTTCAACTCTCCATCAGATGTAGGTGGCTTGGCTGTCTTGAGCTCATTCAAAAAATATCTCCTCTCACTTCTCCTCTAAGGATGATAGCAATGGTGAGCATGGTACCTATTTGAGCTAGAACTAGAGTAGAACCCATATCCACTTCCTCTCTATTTACAATGATGGACTTGCCAACATTCAAAGGGGTATCCTTCATATGAGGTTCTAATTAGGCCCCACACCATTCGGGATAGGAGCCCCATCCAGAATTTGACTTGACTAATGTCTACTTAAATATCTACCTTGGCTTTAGCTATCAACAAGAGAGATAATCACATATCTACCTTCGAAATATAAGCTAGTGTGCCTGGTGAATGTTCAATTGTAGGCAGGGAAAATTTTAAGAACCGCCCTAAATTTATAAGTATAATAAATGGGCGAATCTCCATGGTATATAGGAAAAATGGAAGGCGGTTTTATCAATAATATAATATGTATATATAATTTTTTGGCGAATCTCTCACCAAGCATGGCGAACATTTTACTCAATTATAAAATCTTGTAAGATCTTGGTATTACCAGGGCTTAAAATACTATTAGTAATTTATAAAAATTAATAAAATTAATAGTTGATTTTTATTTTATTTTTATTTTAACCAAGCTGAAATGTTTAACATACACTAAATTACAACATCCATTTTTATTCTTGATCCACCAAGCCCCGACAGGGATCAAATATTTTTTCACTCTATGCTAGTTTGCATATCACGATAGTTGATACCTCTCGGGGTTAGTAGATCCAGAGTAAAGATGGATCTATGCTGGTTTAATTCCCCCATTTAAATATGGAGTAAATATAAAAAATGTTTTATTTGTTATCCATATCTCTCGTTTATTTATATTTTTATTAATTTACCATACCTCTTTTATAAATATGGTATTTGGCCCATAGGATTCACTTTAATAAAACCTATTTCTTGAGCCTTCATAAATAGAACGAGGGTTATGGACTAAATATAAAAAGAGGTTTTATTTATTTACCATACGTCTAGTTTATTTATATTTTTATTTATTTACCATCCCTTTTGAGTAAGTATAAAAAGACTTTTTATTTATTTACCATACCTCCACTTTACTTATATTTTTATTTGTTTACACCCTTGCATGTATATAAGGTGACTTATGGAGTAAATATAAAAAATGTTTATTTATTTACCATACCTCTCATTTATTTATATTTTTATTAATTTACCATACCTCTTTTATAAATATGGTATTTGGCCCATAGGATTCACTTAAATAAAACCTATTCTGAAAATGGGCGAATGGATTCACTTAAATAAAACCTATTCTTGAAAATGGGCGAATGGAAGGTTGTAACTCCTAATTTCAAGGGCTAAATTTAACTTTTTTACCCTCTCCCTTAAAATAAGGTGGGCTATTTGAGGTGATTTGTAAAAATGTACTATGATAAAAAATACTCACCACTAAAAATTTAAAACCCCTTAATTTCACCAAAGGGTGGATATTCGCCCCTAAAATTTTCTATGATTGTAGGTACATAAAATTTCTTCTACTATAGATGGGAAGAGGGTGATTCTCAAAGCCAGAGGTAATAGTACCGCCTTAATAAATACACATGTAAATGAGATTGTTTACTGTAATACCTAGCGGAATAGTCCATAGAGATGTGATGATCGTTATAACCATAACAACAAATTCTCAACAATATAAGAACTAAAATAACCGAAATAGTTCAAGTACCTTAGTACTAGTGAAAGAAAAAATGAACCATAAACATTCATAGAATAGTCTTGCAGACATTCATAATCCATGTATGAAAACTTGTTGGCCATATGATCGAAAAATGATCCTAAAAACGCTCTAAGTCTTCGAATAATTAAACTCTATCGCATAGGAAAAACCTTCACAAAAGGTGGAAAAAACTATCGAAGAAATGGAGAAAATAGAGCCTATTGGAGGTTAAGACAACATTGCGCTGGAGTCGTTGGATCTGGTTGATCAACGGTCCAGATCTAATCGGAATATCGCAATCGGAGGCAGCAAGTGGAGTCTATTGGAGGAATCCTTATGGAAATCGTGATAGCAATCAACGCGATTAAACAAGGACCATCGATCAAGCGCGTAGATCAATGGTCCAGATTTACCTACGTTATCACATCGCTCATATGCAGAAGGACTTAACCCACGGTTAGAAGGATTGGCGATATGCGATTGCAATTTATCATGTTGCAATATCACATCACAACTAACTAAGGGGTGATGCCAAGGAGGCCGGCGACCATGTGATGTGCCAATAGCTGATAAGGTCGATCGGCGCAATTGGCGATTGGAAGCCAAAAGGGATATGCGATAGCGATATATAGCTGGACCCAAAAGGGTTATGAATGTGATAGTATAATATTTGAAGTTCAATATGAAGCATTTTGTTAGGTTTTGCTTTGTATTTGGGGTTTTTCCCTATAAACCCAAATATGAAGGAAACCATGACTAAGTGATTTGCGATAACGATTTAAAGGAGGATGCGAGGGAGTTTAGGGTAGGATCCATAATATTTTAAGTCCAATAAAAGGCATTTTTGTGGATTTTACAACGTTTTATGTGTATTTCTTTGTGTAAACAAGGGAATGATATTTTTGGTATTTTAATGCACCGATGGTCCCTTCCATTACAAAACAAGTGGCCACCATCTCTGAAGATGTTTAACAATGATTTTTTAACGCTGAGAGCGGAATTGAGCAGACAGAGGCTCGAAGCCAGAGAGCCTGAAAGGGAGAACGAATAGACAAGCGTCGATTGGCTTAAAAGCAACTCAGTGTCAGAGATAGAGAAAAGAAGTGCTGAGATAGAGAGAAAACAAAGACATAAAACGAGAGGTAGAGTCTATGTACTCAGAGAGACTTGAGGGATTCAAGAAAAACCTTGTTGTTTGTTCTTGTTGTGTTGAGACTCAATTTGAGCTCACATTTGTAAAAAATTTGCTCTTGAAATCATAATATAGAGGTCACCACTGAAAGTCGGACCACTAGATGTAGCCCAAGAGTTTTGGGTGAACTCCTTGATTATTTGTTGTGTTATACTCATTGTCTATATTATTCACAATCTTTTCAATCCATTGCACTAAGTAATATAGAAAAATTCTACTCATGAGTCTGTAATACCTTAATATTAATCTAAGATCACATTTACAGATCAAGTGGTATCAGAGCTTTTGGTTTTGGTTTTGGTAAGGTTAGACAAGCTTGTGTTGGATTTTTGTATGCTAACTAGGTCAAAGCTCAAACTAGGAGAAGGAGAACTTGTTGAGGCTAATCTAAATATTGGAAGAGTCTATCCTTAGAGGAGAATGGTGGAAGAAGTTCTATTGGAATCAGAATCCCAGTCCATGAACAGTTTTATGGCCATGCGAGCCATGGTGGAAGAGATGTATCGAGAATTTAAGAAGGGTTGAGGTGAAATGACTTTAACACCCAAACAAGAGAAAGGGGCAGAGGGACCTTCTCTAGTTGACCCTTTAGAAGGTAAAGGGAAAGGGGAAAAGCGTCCTCCATCATCTCCTCCACCATCATCTTCATCATCCTCATCTCCTAGCCCCAATGAGAAGAAGAAGAAAGCTTCTTTTGTTAAATTAGATGTAAAGTTTGATTTTCCAATTTATGATGGAGAACTAAATGCAGAAAAGAAAGATAACTGGATTAGATAGATTGATGTATATTGCAAGGTGCAGAAAATTGATTCAGAAAGGAGAAATATTCAGTCGGCTAGCCTTTGCGTTGGAGGAACTGAACTAGTGTGGTGGGAAGGCAAGACACAAGCTAATCTTAAGAGACATGGCAAAATTCTTTCTACCTGGAATGAATTTGTTTCTGCCATAAAAAAAAAAAATCTATCCTCTAGCTTATATGCAGCAAGCAATGATAATTTGGCAAACTCTTTGCCAATTAAAGGGCCAAAGTGTACAAAGTTATACCTAGGAATTTAGAAAAAGAGCTTTAACTCTAGGCATATCTATAGACACACCTGAAACTTTGTTGAAGTATATATGTGGTCTGCATAGCTATTTTAACCACACCATTCTAATGTTTAATCCCACTAGCCAAGATGATGTATTAGTTTAGGCTACACATCTAGAAGCTAGAGGCAAGAATGTGAACCTAGAGGTTGGGGGATCATCAAAACCCTCTGCAATCAAGAACAAGGAAAATAAGAATTTGAAATGGAAGGAGAGGAAGACAAACGTTGTATAGAAGGACAAACCTTCATGCAGTCACTACAAGAAGGATGGACACAATGATGAACAATACTAGTGTTTGCATCTAGAGTTGAAACCTAAGAAGTTTGTTGGTAAGAAGAAGAAGACTTCTGCTGCTATTTAGAAAGGCTTGGGGTCAAATTTAGGTGATGAAACAACAGTCACAACCACAGGTATAAAAGGTAAAAATTATGAAACATCTACAAGTAATTCTGCACAATCTATTGATAATGAAGATAATGAGAGGAAAAGACATGAGCTTTTTCATATTAGAGCTATTTCCAAGCACCAAAAGATTGATACTTTATTTGATAGTGGATCACAAGTAAACTTGATGTTTGAAACAATTGTAAGGAAGTTGGGATTACTAACAACACCTCACAAGAAGCCATATTGATTAGGTTGGGTATGTGATAAGGCAAAGCTATAAGTGATAAGACAATGTAAACTTAGGTTTGCTATTGGGTCAACATTTGTAGATGAGGTTGAGTTAGATATAGTTCCCTTGGATATATGTGGTATTGTTTTAGGAAGTCCTTACTTGTATGACAGAAAAGCCATTTTCTATAGAGCTGAAAATAAGTATCAACTCACGAAAGATGGAATAGAATATATTGTAAGAGCTCATAAACTCAAAAAAAACTATTCTCTCATAAACTCAGGGCAGATGAAAAGAATTGTAAATTCATGCAAGAAATTTTTACTAATGTTTGTAAAGTAAAATAACCCTGATAAAACCAATGTATTTGAAGGTTGTGATGCTAAATAAAAAGCTGATTTAGTTAAAGTTGTTTCAGAATATGATATCCTATTTCAAGAACCTAAAGGCCTGCCACCTAAAAGGGAAATAGTACATGATATTCATTTGCAGCAAGATGCTCCATTACCTAACATCAGAATGTACAGGTTATCTACTTTAAAGAATGCAAAAATCAAGAAGCAGGTATAGGAGCTGCTCGATAAATGGTCATAAGACCAAGCACATCACCATGTGGATCTCCAATCATATTGGTGAGAAGGAAAGATGGTTCGTGGAGGATGTGCATTGATTAGAGAGCACTAAATAAAATAACGATTAAGAATCATTATCCTCTTCCTCGTATTGATGATCTATTAGATCAGTTGAAAGAAGCAGTTTACTTTTCCAAGTTAGATTTGCATAGTGGCTATCATTAGGTTAGAGTTGCAGAACAAGATTCATGGAAGACTGCTTTCAAGACAAAGCAAGGGCTGTATGAATGGCTAGTTATGCCTTTTCGCTTAACTAATGATCTTGCCACTTTCATGAGAGTTATGAATGATGTACTTAGACCTTTTATTGATGATTTTGTAAATGTATATTTATATGAAATTTTGTTTTTAGTAAAACAAGGGAAGAACATTTGAAGCATGTACAACAGACTTAACATGTTTCGAAAAGAGAAAATCTCTATGTGAAGTTATCAAATGTGAATTTGGTAAAACATCTTTAAATTATTTGGGTCATATTGTAGGGGGTGGTGAATTGAAGATAGATCCCTCTAAGGTTGAAGTCATTGTGAACTGGCCTAAACCCAAATATGCGACAAAACTTAGGAGTTCCCTAGGTGTAGCACAATATTGGAGAAAGTTGATTGCTAAATTTCCCTTGATTGCAGGTCCCTTACATGCTTTAACAGGATTGAGCAAGGTTTTTCAGTGGGGAGGAAAATAGCAGAAAGCCTTCAACACCTTAAAAGAAAAAAATAGTACAACACCAGTACTAGCACTTCCAGATCTTCAATGCCCATTTGAGATTGAAACAGATGCCAGTGACTATGCCATGGGACTAGTGTTGATGCAACACGATAAACCCATATACTATCATTCTGAGATATTTAATTCTGCAGTAGTTAATTATCCCGCATATGATAAAGAATTGTATGCATTAGTGCAGAGTGTGAAAAAGTGGAAACATTACCTAATGGGCAAAGAAACAATTATACATATAGATCATCAACCACTTCAATATTTGCACTCACAAACTAAATTGTAGCAATCAAGGCATTATAGTTGGAGGGGTTTCCTACAAGAATTTCATCTTTTCATTAGATATAAGAAAGGCATACACAATAAGGTTGCAGATATGCTATCAAGACCAATCATAAATGCATCTACTATACTTAAGCATAACTCAATAATGCATGAAAGTTACATTGAAAAATATGCTCAAGATGTAGATTTTAAAGATGTATATGCAACTCTAAGTCATGGCAAGAAAGTAGAAGAATTGGATTATTATGTTAAGGACCAACTCTTATATCATTTGGGAAATTTGTGCATTCCAGAAACTGAAAGAGTTAACATAATCTGAGAAGCGCATAATTCTCTCATATCAAGTCATTTTGGTGTAAGTAAAATAGTTGCATAGTTGCAAAGGTTCTGTTATTGGCCAAGAATGCATGAAACAATTTCTAGATATATTAAAGGGTGTACAATGTGTGCTACAAGCAATCTTAGTAATAGAAAATTAGGCCTGTACACTCCACTTCCAATTCCTTATCATCCTTGGGAAAGTGTTTACATGGACTTTGTTGGGGGATTGCCAAAATCTAGGAATGGTCATGACTATTTGTATGTTATTGTGGATAGGTTAAGCAAAATGTGTATTTTGATATCTTGTAAAAAGCAGGTTATAGCTGAACAAACAACAAATTTGTTCTTTCAGCATGTATGGGTTCATTTTGGGTTACCCACTTCTATTTTATCTGATTGAGATTCCCAATTTGTTTGGAAGTTTTGGTCAAGTATATGGGAGTTGATGGAAACCAGATTGAAGAAGAGCACAACATTCCATCCACAAATAGATGGTCAAATAGAGGTGGTCAATAGGACAATGATCCAGTTTCTTAGAGGCTATTACAGCAAGCATCCGAAGATTGGGATGAACATCTGTGTTATGTGCAACATACTTACAACCATGCCAAGCACTCTTCTACTAAGAAATCTCCTTTTGAGACTTATTTTGGTTTTATACCAAAGTCTCCCTTGGATTTTGTCTTTGGTAAAGACATAGCAGTTGATGGAGACAATGATGTGGACAAAGTAACCAAGTTCATTGAACAGATCAAAGAAATTCAGCAAGCAGTGCAAGAACAACTAGAAAGAATCCAGGCCCAGTACAAGGCGAGGCATGACAAGCCTCGAATTGAGCATAGTTTCCAAGTTGGTGATCAAGTATGGCTATACATCATCAAATACAGAATTCAAGGTGAAGGTAAGAAGTTGAAACCAATAAGGTATGGGCCTTTAAAGATACTTGAGAAAATTGGTGAAAATGTTTTTCGCCTTGATTTGTCAGCTTATATGCATACCTATTTAGTCGCTAATATAGAGAACTTGAGACTATATGAACCTTCATTGATTGAAGATCCTGAAGAGAAAAGTCAGTTGCCTTCTATTGATGGTCTGTTGCCTGAATATCTCAATGAGTTACAAGAAGACATAGTTCTGGACAAGAAGGTTAGAACTACGCGCAAAGGGCATGCTGAGTACCTTAGAATAGGACTCAATGGTTCAAAACCAAGCAGTGCATGATAGATAGGGATTGGACATGTGAGGAAGTTGTATCATCACTTGATCAATGCTTAAAAACCAACTTTTGGTGGTCCAAAAGCTTTTAAGTGGGAAGAAGTCATCCAAAAAGGATGCTAAAACCCCTCTAAGTCTTCGAATACTTAAACTCTATCGCATGGGAAAAACCTTCACAAAAGGTGGAAAATAGTATCGCATGAGAAAAACATGAAGAATTGGTGAAAACAGAGCCTATTGGAGGCTAAAACAACATTGCACAAGAGGCATCGGATTTAGCAGATCAACGATCCAAATCTAATCGACATATCGCAGTCAAAGGCAATAGGTGGAGTCTATCAAAGGCAGCCTTATGGAAATCACGATGGTGATCAGCACGATTAAATGAGAATCATCGATCAAACACGTAGATCAATGGTCCAAATTTACCCGTGCTATCGCATCGCTCATATGCAGAAGGACATAGCCCACAGTTAGAAGGATTGGTGATATGCAATTGCGATCTATCACATCGCAATATCGCATCGCAACTTTGTAAGGGGTGATGCCAAGGAGGCCAGCGACCATGTGATGCGTCGATAGCTGATAAGACCGATCGACACAATCAGAAATTGAAAGCCAAAAGGGATATTTGAAATTGATATATAGCCATACCCGAAAGGGTTATGAATGTGATAATATAATATTTGAAGTCTGATATGGAGCATTATGTTGGGTTTTCCTTTGTATTTGGGGTTTTTCTCTATAAACCCAAATACGAAGGAAGCCATGAATAAGCGATTTGAGATAGCAATTTAAATGTGGACCCTATGGAGTTTAAGGCAGATTCCATAATATTTCAAGTCCGATAAAAGACACTTTTGCAGATTTTACAGCATTTTGTGTGTATTTCTCTGTGTAAACAGAGGAACGATATTTTTGGGATTTGAACGTGCCGATGGTCCCTTCCATTACAAAACAAGTGACAACCATCCCTTAATACGTTTAACAATGATTGTTTAATGCTTAGAGGGGATTTGAGCAGATAGAGGCTAGTAGCGAGAGAGCCTCAAAGGGAAAATGAATAGACAAGCGCTGGTTGGCTTAAAAGCCAGTCACTGTGAGAGATAGACAAAAGTAGTGCTGAGACAGAGAGAAAACAGAGATAGAGAACGAGAGGGAGAGTCTGCGTACTCAGAGAGACTTGAGGTATTCAAGAAAAACCCTGTTGTTTGTTCCTGTTGTGTTGAGACTCAATTTGAGCTCACATTTTTAAAAAATCTACTCTTGAAGACATAATAGAGAGGTCACCACTGAAAGCTGGACAAGGAGATGTAGCCCAAGAGTTTTGGGTGAACTCCTTGATTATTTGTTGTGTTATGTGTGTGTATCTATTATGTTTCTCTAACTGCTCATTGTCTATATTATTCGCAATATTTTGGATCCGTTGCACTAAGTAACAAAGGAAAATCTTGCACATGAGTATGTAATACCTTAATATTAATCTAAGATCACATTTACAAATCACCATAAGACTTCAAATATTAAATAAAAGTCCCAAGATGCATGAATATAACGAACATCACTTTCTCCAATAGTGGAGCATTGGAGCCACAAGTTTCTCCCCAAAAGTACTAGCTTTTCATCTCTAATGCCTTACAAGAGAAGCCAAGGTTAAAATCCCTTTACATGAGAAATGAGGACTTATTTATATCTTGAGGAGTGATCTTCCATATCCTCATGAATCTTGACTTTGTAACTTCTATTTACCATTGGAATTCTATAACCTTTGAAGTTCCAAATGATTTTTGAAATTACATGTGACTTTTGATATTACATGTCCTTTGGAGTTCCGCGATGCTTAAGTTTACACATGACTCTTGGAATTCTACTCGTTTGTCTTATACAATGATTACAATGATAAATTTTGTCTTCCATATCATCATATATGAAATTTTACATGTCACTATCTTAGGTAACTCGGATTGACAATGACTAATGACATGGACTAGCTTTAGTAGTGACATGTCTTCCACTATGTTTGTTCTTTATCGTTATTTGATCATGGTGTTTCCATCCTCTGACAAGTATTCATGGTGATTTGATCATCGAGTTTCAGGCATGTTCTTTGTTCTTCTTATGCTTTCTTTGTTCATCCTCTTCTACCTAATCTTCCTTATGTGTGCTTGCCATAAGATCTCGGGAATACTTGTCTTTGCAATCACAAATGACGTGAAACTATCTGTTTGAAAATATCCTACTCTACCATGTTTTATTCAATTTTCCTCTTCATTCCTTTTCGACAAGCTTAAAATAATCAAGGGAGCTACATGGTACAAGGATGCATTAGAAAGGGTTTAGGGTTGAGGAAGAGGGTCTTCAGGGTTTCAGCATGTGCTCATGCACCCTAAGAAGCAAGGTAGTCAAGGTAGGGCACATGTTGAAAGTCCGAAGGATGAATGTGAAATATTTGGGTTTCCCATGTGTGCTATATGCTCAAGGGAGAGAGGGAGGGTTCAAGGCTCACTCCTGAAGGTTGAACTCTGAGGATTCATGCCTTTAGGCTGCTCTCATTTTATCAGGAGGT
>APFE030256194.1:1465-18008 GCA_000404065.3 Pinus taeda
TCTCGCTCCTTCGCTCCAGCCGATCACAGTCCTCCACTATCCTCGCGGGCGGACACCTGCACAAGCAAAGAGAGAAAACACAAGCGTAAAATCTACTAAAAACAACTATGTATCAGTCAGGAAGGATACAATTTACATTAATCATTCATAGGACAAATGGAAATGGAACCATAAGAGTAGTCATCTATCTTTATTAATCAGAAAATAGAGTAAGGTACAACCGAAGTCCTGACGCTGAGTCCTTCTCTAGAGGTTCCAGCCAGCATGTCTTCCAAGCATTCACCTTTGAAGCAAATCTCCCAAGTCAAAGAGGTCTCTCTCTCACATACAAGGCAACAAGCTCATAGCCTTCCTCAAGCTCAAAAGCAATCCTCACACAACACACCAAATGCCTACAAAGGGCAGCACTAATGCACTAAGAATTCCTCTATCAAAGTCTATATGTTCCAAACTCTATCAAAAACCAGCTACTCATGGAAATGGTGGAGGCTTATAAAGGAGAAGGAGTCTCCATGAATAGGTAAAGGATGAGCTTTCCCCCATGAGAAGTGGATGATCAGTCGAACAGACATGCCAGAGAAAGGATGGCGACCTCAACAATGCTAACATCCAAGTCTAGAGTCATCCGAAAGGTTGGCTGTTAGAACAAACTCGCCTAAACAGGATCAGCGCGGGTGCAAAACTGGGCTGGCGCGCTGGCATCGCAAATCAATTATAGAAGAGGTCTGGTCAGCGCACAACGATACAAGCGGAGGACGCGCTGTTCGTGAAATTGGACCAGCACGGAAAACACGTGTGCTTCCGCGCTGGCAGCGCAGCAGTTACATTATCCTCCTCCAGTCAGTGCGGTTATTTAATAAACAGTCGCGATGATTCAAATAACTTAGGCAAAGAGGGTTTTAGCCATTTCAGAGAGCATAAGTAAGGTGAATGTGGTTTTATGGCACAGTAGGGAGACTGACATGATGGCAGTGACATTTTACTATGTAACACCTTGGCTAGCCACAACTGATGCTTTTATTAGTTGTAGATCCGGTGACATGTACATTTCTGATGGTAGTTCAACAAAGAAATTTACTTTGTATCCTCCAGCAAAAGCAATTACAGAAGTAGTAGATAATGAATGGGTCGATGATGAAGATGCTAAACAACCTATCTTTACTCTCTCTAAATTCAATGAGGATAGTCAAATCCTGAACACATTAGAAAATTTTGAAACATCTTCAGAATATGATCACACACAATTTCAGTTAGATTCTGATATTGAGTACTTGTCATCAAGGCAAATGTCTCTCTACTCTATGGAAGAGTTTGGCAGTTCTGCAATTGAAATTTTTCCAGGTAAAACATTGAATATCAACAAAAACTTGGAAAAGTTACAACAAGAAGAGCTAACCAAAATCTTACAAAAACATTCTGCTGCATTTGCATGGGAGTATACTGATATGAAAGGTATTGACCCTAAGACTTTTATCCATCATATCTATATTGAGGAAAATAGTAGACCAATCAGACAACCTCAGAGAAGGATGAATCCAAATCTTAGGGAGATTGTGAAAGAAGAGCTCCAAAAATTACTCAATGTGAACTTCATTTACCCAATCTCAAATAGTCAATGGGTTTCTCCCTTGGTGATAGTGCCCAAAAACAATGGTAAATGGAGGGTGTGCATTGATTATAGGGAATTGAATAAAGCAACCTTGAAGCATCACTTTGCTTTGCCCTTTATAGATCAAGTATTAGATACATTAGCAGGCAAAAAGTATTTTTCATTTTTGGATGGTTTTAGTGGTTATAATCAAATTTAGGTAGCACCTGAAGATCAGGATAAAACCACACTTACTTGTCCATGGGGAACTTTTGCCTACCGAGTGCTTCCTTTTGGATTATGTAATGCACCTACAACATTCCAAAGAGTAGTACTAGGAATTTTTTCTGATCTAATCCATGATTGTGTAGAGGTATATATGGATGATTTTACAGCCTATGGTAATACATTTGAAGAAGCCTTGGAAAATTTGGAAAAAGTCCTTAAAATATGTAAAGAAACAAACCTTTCATTAAGCCATGAAAAAATCTTTGTGATGTTTACTGAAGGTATTGTTTTGGGACATCATATTTCAGGGGATAGAATTAAAGTAGACAAATCCAAAGTTGAAGTCATCTCCAAGTCACCTATTCCAAATTGTCAAAAAGATGTTAGAAGTTTTCTAGGATTTTCTGGATATTATAGAATATTTATAGAAAACTTTACCAAAATAGCATCTCCACTTTTCAAAATGCTTACAAAAGACTGTGAATTCAAGTGGAGTCCTGATTTCCAATCAGCATTTGAAGCCTTGAAAACAACAATATCGAAAGCACCTATCTTAAGAGGACCAAATTGGAAACTTCCTTTCCATATTTCTACAGATGCTTTAGATACAGCTCTAGGAGCTGTACTGGGAAAAAAAGACTTGGTTCCTTATGCCATTTACTATACCAGTAAAAATTTGACTCCTACTGAGTTAAATTATACTGTGACTGAAAAAGAGTTCTTAGTTGTTGTTCATGCAATTGATAAATTCAGACATTACATAACATGCTATGAAAATTTTATTCATACTGATCATTCTGCAATTAGATATTTGATGAACAAACCTATTACTAATGGTAGAGTTACAAGATGGCTCCTACTTTTACAGGAATTCAATATTATTGCATTAGATAGACCTGGGAAAAAAAACACAGTTGTTGATTCTTGTCTAGGATTCAGAATATCAAAGAAGACTCTCCTGTAGAGGATAAGTTTCCTGATGAATAATTATTTGCAGTAACTACTAAAACCCCTTGGTTTGCAGATATGGCTAACTATTTGGTTATAGGGAAACTACCTCCACATTTATTTTGTAATGAAAGAAGAAAGATTATTCAGGATAGTTCAAGATATTCACGGATTTCTAATGAATTGTATAAAAAAGGGCCAGACTTTGTGATCAAAAGATGTGTCAGGGAAGATGAAATGCTTGATATTCTCAAAGCATGTCATGATGAATCATGTGGTGGACACTATGTTGACAAGAGGACATCTTATAAAATCCTTTATTTAGGATATTATTGGTTGTCCCTCTTCAAAGATGCAAAACAATATGTCAAAAGGTGTGACAGTTGCCAAAGGGTAGGGAAACCTACCCCCTCAAATGAGATGCCATTACAACCTCAGGTACTCATCGAACCCTTTGAAAAATGGGCTTTAGACTTTATTGGACCTATTAATCCTCCATCCAAATAGAAAAAGTATATATTGGTATGTACTGATTATGTCATTAAATGGGTAGAAGCCAAAGCATATTTTCTGCTACTGAAAATACATTAGTTAATTTTCTTTATGAGGATATTTTTACTCGCTTTGGTGTTCCAAAGGAAATTGTGACAGATCAAGGAAGTCAATTCACATCCAGAATGATGGAGAAGCTTATGGAAGAGTACAAGGTCAAGCATAGGAAATCCACTCCTTATCATCCGCAAGCAAATGGTCAAGTGGAGTCCACAAATAAAGTAATTGAAGGAATCATTACCAATACTGTGCATCTACATAGAAGAGATTGGGCAGAAAGGCTTCCTGAAGCCTTATGGACCTACAGAACTACATGGAGGAACACAACAGGACACACTCCCTATGAACTTGTTTATGGGAAGAAAGTTCTGCTCCCCATTGAGTTCCAAGTTAAAACCTTCAAGATGGCAGTTCAGTTGGGAATGGATCTATCAGAAGCTCAAAAGCATAGACCGGAGCAGTTGAATGAACTAGATGAGATTAGACAAGAAGCAGTTCAAAGAACTGATCTAGTTCAATAGCAGAGAGCTAAGTGGCATGAAAAATACATCAAGGACAAAAAGTTTCAAGAAGGAGATTGGGCATTGCTATTTGATTCAAGGTTCAAATATTTTCAAGGTAAATTTTAGACTCATTGGCTTGGGCCATATGAGATTGAAAAAGTTTTTAGCAATGGAGCAGTAAGAATAAAAACAATTGATGAGCATCAAACTCCTCTTCTTGTGAATGGTCATAGATTGAATATCTATCATAAGCCACTCTCAAAGGAGGAGTTTATCAAAATCTTTCAAGATAACTTTGCAATGAGGTTGGTGAAGAAGAATCATTCTTCTACACCAGCCTAGTCTTTGTTGTTTTTTTTTTCATCATCATCATCTAAAAAAAAAATTAAAAAAAATGTATAAGCCTGAAAACCAATCACTGATTGGAAGTCTTATACAGAAAATACAGGGCGAAAATCAGAAGATTCTGATGCCCTATATTTTCCAAAAAAAAAAAATTCTTTCATTTCACTCATAGTTTGTTTCATTCCATTCCATTCCATTTCATTTCATTCCATCTCGCCACCACATTCCATCAATAAAATTTCTTTCAGTTTCCCTCCATATTCACCTTTCCATGTATCATCCATATAGTCATTTTTCATCTCCATTCATTCACCAAGTCATATGTTATTTGCAATGTCATTTTCCACAGCTGAATTTTGATTCCGCAGCTGATTGCTAATTCTGCAACTAATCCTATTACTCTGCAGTGACAGTCAAGTGATTAGCCAAATAATAATAAAAGCAAGATGCAGGTATGGAAGGAGAAGATCTTTGAAGACATCAACACTTGAAAATAACCTACAAAGGCAGCCAATTAAAAGTTAGCAAAATGAAAGAGGTATGATTCCAAGGTATGGACAAAACCATTTTCAAATAGCATTTCAAACACATAATTTGTATAGTTTGTAAGTCACAGCTTGATTTGACTTGATGGCTGCCTTAACTCCACCATCACATCATTCCTAACTGTCTCATAATTTGTTTCCGAGTTTAACTCGTACTTAGTCGTACATCCTCATTACAAGTGTTAAAATGGCTAATCATGCAGACATGAGCTGATTGAATACAGCTCTCTTCCACTGACTTTCCACTCCGCAACCTTTTTATGAACCCACTGATGTTGCACTGCGCAGCCTTTTATGAACTCAAACTTTGTTCAGTCTCTCAAGTTTTCATGAGTGACACTCTACCTCCATGCTTTCACACCAAGTTTTACAATCCTCGGCTCATTGTTTGTTTACACAGAATTCTACTCCGTAAACCCTCTTTCATTTCATGCTCAGTACTCTTCTCATTTTGTAACCACTGATTTTCTACATGGTCCTCTTCTATTTTCCGCTCACATAACCGTTCTAATCCCATAAAACTGTCATTTACAGAGGAGTCTTCACAGTAAGAAGGAAGAATGGGTCTTATAGTGAGAACAGAGCCCAAAGGAGTTAAATACATGGAAGGATACCCGTAGCTTAAGAGCACATTGAAGAAGGCAAGATGGTTGTAGTTCATTAAAAAGTTCAAGGGTCATCATAAGGAGGCTAAAAAGATGTTTGCAAGATCTTTCAATGGTGCAGAAGTTGAAATTGGGGACATCAAATTTCCAGTGACAGAATCATCAATTGCAGCAGCCACAGAGCTTCCACAAGAAGGGGAGAGATGGTTTAAGAACAAGGATTTCGATGAAAGGTCTGGAGGGTCATTCTTCGTAATCTAGGTATGGACATATCAATATTTAAACGAGGAATTCCTATTTCAGCCTTAAAAGATAAGTGGACTAGTCTGCTATTGATCATTCATAAATTCATTACATGCGAGGGCATGTATGGCTCCATGTACATGTATTATATCAGATTATTAATGAATTTCTTGGAGAATGAAACTATCAGCCTTCCTTATTTCTTGTTGAATAGTTTGAGAAAAATGTCTACTACTGTGCAAAATAATATAGATGATGTGGAACCTCATCTCTACCATCATGGCCTTATTAAGATCTTGGTTGAAAATCATTTGAAAGAGAGGGAAGATACATGGGAAAAAATCCTAGTTAGGAACTTCTTCCAAGACCCTCCTGAAGTGCCTGAGGAGAGTTCAACAAAGAAAAGTAGGAGGAAGAGAACAACTTTAACAATCCAAGATACTCCTACTAGTGTGACGAAGGAAAACAGTGAAGAAGAATTTCCTTCTGAAATATTGACTAAAATTAGGAAACAAGCAAAACAAAAAGGAACGGGGAAAATTGAAGACATTTACCAGACTCCTGAGCCTTCTTTAGAGGAAGAGCAAGTGCTTTTTGAAAGATTAGTTTATCTTAAATAACAGTCAACTAAAGAAAAACAAAAAGGAAAGGGGAAACAGATCATAGAAAAGGGAGACATAAGCTCACAAGGTCTAAGAAGAAGCTCTAGATTAAAGGGCAAGTTGAAGAAAACACAAATCAAATGAGCTCAATTCATAGACCTGGGAGGTGAAACTCTAGACCAGTCACCAAAAAACACTCCACCTGATCAAAGTCGATAGTATTCTCCTTCTCCTCAGTTAGATTTTGAAACTAGTCCAAGGAAGACAACTCCAAAAATTGATCAAACTCAGCAGCAAATGTATGATTTCACTGAATCGTTGGAATAGCAGAAAAATACATCAGAGCAAGGAACTTCATATAATCAGCCAGATACAACTCAGGAAACTTTGATTTAGTCATTGAAGCAAGAAATTTATGAGCTGGAAGTCCTAAACAAACACATCCAAAAGGAGAATGAAACATTAAAAGAGCAAAAAAAATTGGATAAAATTATCCATGACAATACCATGATGCATTTAGGATTATGGCATAAGAAAAATAGAAAACTGAAGAAGAAGAATAGGAGGTTGAGTAGAGCCCTCATCAATCTCAAGTACAGATGTCTTATGATGAAGCCTAGAATGACAGTGACAGTAAGAAAGAAGAAGAAGAGGTTGGATGTCTTAGCAAAAGTTTCGGAGCAGATGAATTGAAGCGAGAATAGTTACAATTTTGGTTGCATGAGGACATGCAACATCTTCACGAGTGGGGGTATGTTGAGCCCCAAGACTACCTCTCTTCCAAGCATTTTATTAAACCCTTTCTCTTCTATTTTCCCATGTCAGTGCATCCTAAGCTATCAAAAGTTGTTACATGTTGATTTCAGGAGTGTATTTGAGTGATTTTCAAATTATATAATTGTGTGTGCTATTTGATCTAGGTTTTGTTTATCAACTATGGAATGTGGCCACTTTTCGCAGCTAACTGGAATTTCTGTAGCCGTTTTCATTGTTCTACAAGTTACAGGTGTTAGTAGGAGGAATGGGACACATGGGCAGCTCAAGAATTATCCTCACATGGATGAGGTCCTATTTACTTAGCCAAATTCGGAAGGAAAGGTCCCGGTCAAAGGGAGGTCAACAAAGAGTTCTATGCCAACTAGAACTCTGTTCCTACATGTAAAAGAAGCCCGAAGCCATTCCTAAACTCGTGGATCTGTTTTTGCCACCTGCATGCTATCTCCATAATGCAATCCAACATCCACTTCACATAGATTTACTGCTCATTGCAATCGAGAGTCTGAATCCTCGGATTTTGACCTGTTCACGTGTCTATTGCTAAAGAAATTCCTCTAAGATACAATTATCCATTTTCTCTATAAATATAAGCATTTGCAACACATATAGTTAGTTCTTGATATTGTTGTTTTAGCGTTATTTTGCTATTTTGTAACTGAGAGACATATTACTCTGTTTCATAATACAAAACTTTGTTTTTCACATGGTTGTTTAAGCGTGGTTTGAAGTAACAACATGTTAGTCCAAAGATGTGTAGAGGGCCCCTGCATAGCTGAGGTCCCTTCTTTCGTTTTTGTATAGTTTTTCATGTATATGTTCATGTATATTTTCTCTCATTCGAATTGTATATTTCTTATGTTTTGCTTATGATCTTAATCATTCTAATCCTATACATGTTTTTGTAGCTTGTCACATTTCTTACTAACACTGATAAGTGCACTTCAGAGTAGGTCTTTAAGTCTGGTTATGCTCGAGATTCTTAGTGTAATTTTTGCATCAAGTGGTGATATTGAGACTTGCTTCCTCTGTTGAACTTTAGTTTTGAATTTTAGTTGTTTATACTTTTACTTAGTGAGATTTGTTTACTGTATAAGATAGTTTAGATATTAGTTCTTCATGCTATATGATGATATTTCTGGAGCCTTTAGCTTAACTCCGTTTTAGAAGTTAATTGGCGAGATATTGTGATTATAGGTGAAGTAATTGATTTTGCTTTCATTAGTATGCAAGTAGATAGTTTAGATGTCAGTTCTTTCATGCTATATGATGATATTTCCAAAGTCTTTAGCTTAACCCTGTTTTAGAAGCTAATTGACGAAATATTGTGATTATAGGTGAAGTAATTGGCTTTGCTTTCATTAGTGTGAAAATTAGATAATTTAGATGTCATTCTTTTCATGCCATATGATGATATTTTTGAAGCCTTTAGCTTAACCCCATTTTAGAAGTTAATTGGTGAAATGTTGTGATTATGGGTGAAATCATTGACTAGTTTCCAGTTTCTTTACTTTTTGGTTTGAGTTGCAGCAGTTTATTAGATTTCAATTTTGCAATTAGATGGACAGCAGAGATAGTAATCTCATTTTCAGTACTTCATTTTCAGTTTAGTTTATGTAGCTGCATGTTTACATTCTTGTTCAAGCTCTGATTTTGTAGACAACATGTTTTAAGATCTCTTAAGTTCAAAGTTTGGAAATCATCACAAGAAGCAAGAGGATAAACCTTGTCTTCAACTCTACATCCACATTCGATCTTTAAAAGTATTCTTAAACTTTTGCTTAACAACAGATTAGGATTTCCATTGCATTGGACCACTTTAGGTGACCAACAAAACAAAACCCCAAAATAAGATAAAACTGAAAACAATGAGGTAAGAAAAGGGTTGTCTAGCACATACAGTGCACTACACTTCGTCAGTTTACGACTCACGAATTGATAACTTATGTAGCAATTTAGGACACACTAAATTGACTAAATAGATATCATGTTCCTTATCCCCTTAGACACTACAAAGACTAGAAAACTTATCTATTTATACCAAAAAATAACACCAAGGGCACACACGCCATAATCCATTCCATAATCTCAATCGAGAGGAAATCTTATGTAGGATCATCCTCGAGTAATTCCAATCATCACAATCATATGATTTGTGAATTCTAGCTTTAATATAAGAGCCTTCTACCTCTTAGCCATGATGGAATGTATACAGTCCTGCGCTATAGCCACGACATCCTGAATCTTATTATTTTTTAGGAAGTCAAACAGTTCAAACAAGATATAGCAGGAAAGTTTATCCTTTAAACGAACGGAATTCCTTTTGGATATCATCTTGTAAGTGAGGTTGCATAGAGAAATAGGCTAGAAATCATTAAACAAGGAGGCATGATAAATATTTGGAACAAGAGAAATAAAGGTTGAGTTGAAGGAATCTGATATCTTGTGAGTTGCCTTGGATTCCTTCGCTATCATCAATAAGTCATGGCCCTTAATATAGAAAATGTGTATGAATATCTCCACAGTCCATCCATCAGGACTGAGATGTTTGTCCTTGGAAAAATATTTAAGAACCTTCTCTATCTCAGCCATCATGATCAAACACCCATCAACCCTAACATCCTCCTCATCAAAGATACGAGGATATAGATGAATAGAATCAAGTTGTTTATAAATATCAACTCCTTGTCGAGCCCAAAAAAGACTCCAAAATAATTTTATAGCTTCTCGATGTAGGTCTTGTAGGTTAGATATTTTAGCCCCCTTGTCATCTAAAAGTTCCCAAATGGTGTTCATCTATCTGCACTGGGAAGAAAATTGATGAAAGAATATGGTGTTTTTTTCGCCTACCTATATCCAAGTCACATGACTATTCAAGCACCATGTTTCTTCTTGAATACGTAAAATGTGCCTCTTTCTGCCTTTAAGCGCCATAATCAAATCCTATGATTCTTTATATAAAAATGTTGGATCATCTAGATCACTCAATCTCTCCATATCCCTATCGATCGTTGAATTTCCATGACCTTGGGTCTAGGTTAGATTCTTAAAGTCACTGATGCTACCAAAGCAAGAATCTCAACCGTAAACTACTTTGCATAGCGGAAATATAAAGCAGTAAATCACATATGCACAAATATACACAATTTTTAACAAAATTGTACAATATGTACAATCACCAATCTTCATTATATTAAAACAAATCTGAATAATACAATAGTCTATGGTATACAAGATACAATGACAAACTTGTTGCAACTCCTATGTCATATCTTGTCCTGTTGGTCCTTTGCACCCATACTGCTCACTAGTAGTGTCTTAGTCCATCAATACCATTATACACCGAGACTCCAGGAGGGATGCCCTCTAACAGTGTTGTTGGTCACTTTTGTAGCATGTACATAGGTTGATCCAATCTTCTCTTTAGGTAGGCCTAATTCTGCACCTCCAACTTCTAGGTTAGCAACTACCTTTGTCCATTAAAATGTTGAACTTTGACAGCAATATTCACCCAATATTGAACACCTCTTAGTCACTTCAAGATAACTCTTTTATGGCTACTTTAGGTAGCCAAGACACTGCCCTCCACCAGATCAATGGCACCCAATACTTCACTTTCAATTCTACTCCTAGGATGGACTCTTCGCCTCCTTAGAAATTCCTCCACATAGAACCAACATGCTGCAATATCAAACTGATCCAACCTGGTCACTGCTTGACCCAACAAACATCAACCTTCCGCTCCAATTTTGTTGTCCCATGTTTCTCTTGACTGTCACTAGTTAGGGATTCTTTAGAAGGTTGCTACGACCCTTAATTGACCCTTGAACAACCCTCAAACAACCTCAATACATTACGACATCCACTTAGAAGATACCTCCTCTACCATGTTGTTGTTGTAGGCTTAAACCAACCCATTAAACCCTCCTTTGCACACCCTATTGTGGTGCTATGGCCTTCAACCTAGCACATATCAAGTTTGTAGCTAATGGCCAACACTATTAGGTAGATTATTTCTATAAGAATTGCTCCAAAACAAACTTACAGGGAGGCTCTTCAACTCGGCCTAACCTATAGCACCCTTGGCCTCCACTACAACACTTTTAGACCCAAAGACAGTCCTCCCACTTCGTTGTTCTACCTCCTTTGCTGTGGCTAGGGCTCAGAAGTGTCCTCCTCAATGAGTTCCTCTTTGATGTATAATGTGTTGCACAATGGATTCCTTAATGACTCCAATTCACCCTTTATTTATACACCAATAAAGGGGCTCCACGAATTCATGAAGAGACACATCTATTGGACAATTTTACTTCAAGACTACATGGCTTGAATACCAATAATTATTTTTCAACTTCAAAGATTCATTTCTCCACTTCTACAACTCGAAATTCGACGAATCTCGAAGCGTTGGATTATCCATTCCACCCTCTCTCGTCTCATGCCATCACATGTAGATTTGTGCTTCGGAAATTGCCCCAAACACAATTGGGTGCAAAACCATATCCTTGGGTTCCAAGTCCACAAGTGATCCTTGTGGTGCTTTTCCCTCCAAACCCTGAAACCTAGGGCTTGGAGTACCTCCCAAGCTACACAAATCAACACTCCCTCTTAGCGAGGGAGGTGGTTCCAAGACTAGGAAGTACTCCGTCATCATCATCACTGCTCACAACACTTTCCCAACTCCTGGCACTCACAATCACAATAATGCTTGTACAATGAACTACACCCTTCTCGGAAGTGTTTCTATCAATGTTGGAAGCACCCTACTTCTTCTTATTATCATGTAATGCCTTCCACTCTCTCCATGATTCCTTCTTGGTAGTTGTAGGAACACCCTTGCTCCCCACTGACCATGCGCACTTCTTAGACTGTAGAGTATCCATCTGAATCTACAAGCTCCCTCTCAAACTCGACTCCCTCTAAGTCTCTGGAACTTGGACCTTCTTCATAGGAAGGTGTACCTTCTTATCGAGAACCTATACCTACTCCTATGAAGCCTACATTTGCACCTTCACCTGCTCCTGCTTCTCTAGAACCTGCACCTACTCCACCTGCTTCTTTCCATGATCCATTGGTTTTCCCGTCAACCTGTAGAGACCATTCTCTCTAACTCCGAGTACAATCCCATCGAACTTAGAGCCTCTAGCCCTGAGTCTTGCCTCCCCATCCTGAAACAAGACCTAAAACCCCTTCCTCTCAATCACTGAGATGGAAATCATGCTATATCTAAGTCCTGGTACAAACAATACATTCTGGACCCACATCACACGTCCTGTCTCCATCATGAATGGCACAACACCCCATCCTCAGATCTGCAACTGACTCTTGTCACCCAACACCATGTGCAACTTCGAGTCCCATTCAGCTAGAGTCTCAAAAACCTCCTGTGACCCTACCATATGATTCTTCACACCACTGTCCACGCACCATCCATCCTCATTGATAGTACCCTGTGAGAAATGAGAAATCATAGCAAAGTCCTCTTCCAATATCTTGGTGAGATCATGTATCTCAGCTAAAGTGGAAACATTGGTGGTTTGCTTTCCTTTCCTCTTCTCATCATATCCCTTCTTCTTCATTGGACATCTCGATGAATAATGACCCATCTCGCCACAATTGAAACACTTTACTTTACTCAAGTCCTTCTTTTCCTTATCCTTCATTCACACTGCAAGTGCCACGTCATCATCAAAAGACTTCTTCTTTGGATGAAGATCCTCCTTTCACAACTCTTTCTGAATTAAGTCATCCCATAGCCTATCCTAGTCTGGCATCTTCTCCCTGGAAACAATCCCTTTGATGAAGGGCTTCCATTCCTTGGTGAACCCTTTCAAGGAAATCCTTACCATACCTCCATCTAAGATAGTCACATCGATGGAAGCAAGCTCATCTTTGACCTGAGACAATATCGTTAGATACGAGGTCATGTTTTCACCCTTTATCTTCTTGGTGGACTTCAACTTATCCTCCAATACCAATACCCAGTTCTCATTCTTATTCTGGAACAAGTTCTGAAGAGCCATCCACATCTCATGTGCATTGTTCTTCCTCGACATTGTAGTGAGCCCTTAACTTACAATATGACCAACTCCCTCTCACGTTGTACTTCATTGCGCATAACTCTAATTTAATTACTTCCAAAGTAGCTCAAACACACTCTGATTCCATGTCTAATTTCCATGACCTAGGGTCTAGGTTAGAGTATTAAAATCATTGACGCTACCAAACCAATAATCTCAACCATAACTACTTTGCATAGCAGAAATATAAAGCAGTAAATCACGTATGCACAAAGATACACAGTTTTTAAAAAAATTGTACAATATGTACAATCACCAATCTTTGTTATATTAAACCAAATATGAATAATACAACAGTATATGGTATACAAGATACAATGACAAAATTGTTGCAGCTCCTATGTTGTATCTTTTCCTGTCATTCCTTTGCACCCGTACTGCTCACTAGTAGTGTCTTAGTCCATCAAGACCACTACACATCGAGACTCTAGGAGGGATTCCCTCTAACACTATTGAATGTCACTTTTGTAGCATGTACATGGGTTGATCTACTCTTCTCTCTAGGTAGGCCTAATTCTTGAGCTCCAACTACTAGGCTAGAAGTTATCTTTGTCCATCAAAGTGTTGCACTTCAGCAACAATATTCACCCAATCTTCAGCTCCTCTTCGTCTTTTCAAGATAACTCGTCTAGGTATACTTTGGGTAGCCAACACATTTCCCTCCACCAGATCAATGGCACCCAATACTTCACTATCGGTTTTTCTCCTAGGATGGACTCTACGCCTCCTCGAAAATTCCTCCACACGACACTAACAAGCTGCAATATCAAATTGATCCAACCTAGTCACTGCTTGACCCAACACACATTAACTTTCCGCTCCAATTCTGTTGTCCCATGATGCCCTT
This sequence comes from Pinus taeda, assembly GCA_000404065.3. NCBI lineage: Eukaryota > Viridiplantae > Streptophyta > Pinopsida > Pinales > Pinaceae > Pinus > Pinus taeda. The sequence continues at coordinate 15,326 of APFE030256194.1, forward strand.
GAATTTCACTAGTTAGGGCTTCCTTAGCAAGCGTATACAACTCTTAACCTTCCCATGAACAACCCTCAAACAAAATCAATACACTACATCATCCACTTAGAAGATCCCTCCTCTACCACGCTGTTGTTGTAGGTTTAAACTAGCCCCTTAAACCCTCATTCGCACACCCTCTTGTGGTGCTATAGACTCCGTCCTAGCACACAACAATTTTGTAGCTAACGACCAACACTGTGAGGTAGATTTTGTCCCCAAGCATTGCTCCAAAACATAATTGCAAGGAGGCTCTTCAACTCAGCCTAGCCTCCAACACCCTTAGCCTCCACTATAGCAATTTCGGACCCAAGGATAGTCCTCCCACTTTGTTGTTCTGCCTCCTTCTTTGTTGCAGCTAGGCCTTAGAAGTGTCCTTCTCAATGAGTTCCTCTTTGATGTCTAATGTGTTGCACAATGGATTCATTAATGACTCCAATTCACCCTTTATTTATACACCAATAAAGGGGCTCCACAAATTCATGAAGAGACACATCTATTGGACAATTTTACTTCAAGCCTACATGACTTGAATACCAATAATTATTTTTCAACTTCAAAAATTCATTTCTCCACTTCTACAACTCGGAATTCGATGATTCTAGAAGCGTTGGATTCTCCTTTCCTCCCTCTCTCATCTCATGCCATCACATGTAGAAATGTGCTTCCAAAATTGCCCCAAACACAATTGGGTGCAAAATCCCATCCTTGGGCTCCAAGCCAACAAGTGACCCTTGTGGCGCTTTTCCCTCCAAGCCCTGAACCCTAAGGATTAGAGTACCTCCCAAGCTACACAAATGAATATCGATCTCCATAAATTTGTCTCTATAGGACCACTTTGTCTTTATTTCCCACCTTCGGAAAACCTTTTTCATAAACTAAAATTTATCTTCCACATATTCCATCCAATTAGACTCTCTAGTATAAGGCATAGATGTCCATGTCATCTGAACAAGGGAAAAAAAGTTCTGGTTCCAAAGCTAAGTACAATTAAATTTAAAGGGCATCCCCCTCCAAATGTGCTCCCCACTCCACTATAAGAAAATCGGTGAGTGATCTGATAATTTGGCATGGGAAACCCAAGACTTCATGTGAACCAATATTTCAACCAAATTCATGTGAATTAAGTATTGATCTAATCATTTGGAAATATAATCCTGTCATTATCTGGCATTTCTCTATGTGGGAGCAAGCAGGCATGAAGAGATGTCCACTAGATAGTTCTAGTCGAAAAGCTTCCTAAAATAAGGACCCATAGGGTACATCTTACCCTTATTTCCCAAATTTCAGCACTAGAGATCATCAGGTTCAAGTCACCTGCCAGGATATGAGATCCTATATTTAGTAGTCCACAACCATCTAGTCTTTCCCTTAAGTGTGATCTAGATACAATTTTTTTTTTCCACAGGAAAAAAACTGAACCATCTATTAAATATAGAAAGTTACAAAGAAAATGCTGAGCATTGCGGAAAGACTTGTTTTTTGCCTTATAGGGAGAAAGAAAAGTCTCAACTGGTTGTCAATACATGCCTATGAAGTATATGCGCACCAGTCTCACAAAAAAAAAACAAGAAAAACAACTCCTCCTGACGACGCACACCTCCCGGGATCCGATTCACACAGAAAAGATATGGTATAAGGCAGAAGTTGAGAGTCCAAAAAGAACAGCGAGGCAAACAACGTCCTCAGAGAATCCACAGTAAGCAATCGAAGGGTTCTAGAAATCAAGAAAAAAAAAGCGTTGATATTACACAGCGGCCCGGGCCTCCTTTTTAAAGGAAAACAACCCAGGAGCCCTGAAGAAGTTCTTCAAAAAAAGTAGCAAAAACAAAATGAAACAGTTTCAAACTATGTACAAAACACAATAACAGTTTTCTGTTGAACAAATTCTTAAGCAAAAATGGGTTGTTCGAGTGGTCGAATCAACCCATTTTCTTCCTCCAAAATAGTCCACGTGTTATGCTCTTAACCTGCAAATGATACCCAAATACAGAATATGCGAAGAAAAGATACCCAGAACACAGAATATGCGAAGAAAAGATACCTAGAACACAGAATAGCAATGATTTTATTATTCAGAGAGTAATGTTCACTTCTTGCCTTTTCGAGGGGGCAACCTCCAATAGAGCAGAGCTCGATTACAAAATAAGACACGATACTCCTCGCAGGGAGTTTCTATTCCTTTATATATGACTCATATATGTAATACCACGGGCCAATACCGCGGTATTACTAATACCATCTATCTAATACTACGGCCCATTTGCAACTAACTGTGGTTCCGTTATTAATTGCGGATTAACCACTTACAATTATTAATATGGGCTTTATTGACACTTGACTATGACATGATCCCATTAAATAAATAACGGGGTTAGGGTGGGACTCTAACATGCCCTCCCCCTTAAGACTAGCCTTGTCCTCAAGGCTGAAGCTGCGGGAACTGCTGAAGAATAGTGGCTGGTTCCCAAGTTGCATCTTCCAAAGAGGTGTCTTTCCATTTGACGAGGACTTCCTTAATCGTGCGGCCGCGCAGTTGCTTGACTCGTGTGTCTAGGACCTATTCTGGTTGAAGCCAGATGGACCCTTCTTCGTCCAATTCAGGTAGACTGGTCTGAATTCTGCAATTGTTCCCAATCACTTTCTTGAGGCA
>APFE030256196.1:0-42838 GCA_000404065.3 Pinus taeda
ATTGAAGAAGGAGTCTACATTTTGTTGGAGTGAAGAATGTTAGTAGATCTTGGATGTATTGAAAGAAAAAAAATGGTCATTGCGCTGATCCTAGTCTTCCTCGATTGGAAAAAGGAATTTCATGTGCATGTGGATGCGTCGTGTTTTGTGCTGTGAGAAATATTGACACAGGCCAGTGAAGGAGAACTAGATCACCTGATAACATTTGCGAGCAGGAAGCTATCCAAGGCTGAAAATAACTATTTGACCACAGAGCATGAAGAGTTGGATATGGTGTACACGCTCCAGAAGTTCAAGAATTACTTGCTAGGCAGACACTTTAAGGTGTACATAAACCATTCTGCATTAAAGTAATTGGTCAACAAACTTGTGTTGGGGGGAAAATATGCAGATGGATGCTCTTATTTCAAGAGTATGATTTCAAAGTAATTGTGAATCCAGGGAAATTTAATGGAGGACTAGGTCATTTGTCGCACATTGAAACCAGAGAGGATCCTACCAACTTAGAGGAGGTGGTGCCTGATGTGCAACTCTTTGTGGTGCACATGGAAGACAACCATTTTGCAGACATCATCCACTTCCTGACTACGAGAATGGCTCCACAAGGATACACGAGTCAACAAAAGAAGGAATTGGTGGTGTGTGACACAAATGTTCCTATTATTATAGGTCATTTGTATAAAATGGGATCGAACAAGATACTGCGGTGCCATGTGCTTGATTTTGAAAGAAGCAGTATCCTAGATGAAGTTCATGGAGGAGATGCAAGAGGCCATTTTGTAGGAAAAGCAACAACGTAGAAGATTTTGTGCATTGGGTTGTAGTGGCTTACATTGCATAAGGATTCCAAAGCTTATTGTAGGGTGTGTGATGCATGTCAAAGAACCAATAGGCCATCGTGGAGGGATGAACTACCTTTGAATCCGTAGGTATCACTACAACCATTCAACAAATGGGAAATTGATTTTGTAGGACTAATTCAGCCTCTAGGAAATAAGACGGGTGCGTGGTACATCATCATCGCGATTAAGTATTTGACCAAATGGGAAGAGGCACAACCCATGAAAGATTGTACATGGGTAGTAACATCGAAGTTCTTATTTGAATATGTGTTGACCAGGTTTGGTTTCCCGAACATTTTGATGAGTGATCATGGTACGCACTTCCTTAATGAAACAATCAGTGTGTTGATCAAAGAGTTCCAAGTTTATCATCAAAAAAGCACGCCATATCATCCTTAGGCCAATGGGATAGTGGAAGCGTTTAATAAGATATTGGCTAATGCACTGACAAAGGTTTGCAATGTGAAAATGAACTATTGGGACATGCGCATACTAGTGATGTTATGGGCTTATAGAACTACTTGTAAGAAGCTGACTAGATAGACAACTTTCAGGCTGGTCTATGCCGTAGAAGCTGTGATGCTGATGGGATACATTATGCCTAGTCTATGCATAGTGACGTTCGCAGGGATGGTGGACCGCGGAGCATTAGAAGAGTGGCTCACGCAGCTAAAAAAGATAGAGGAAGATAGATTCTTGGCTGGATTCCATCAACAAGTTCAGAAGGAGCGCAAAACGGAATGGCACGATCAGCACATCAAACTATGCACCTTCAAGGTAAACAATTTAGTTTTATTATATGACAACAAGTTTGATAAGTTTCCAGGAAAATTTCAGATGAATTGGCTGGGGCCGTATGTTATCAAGGAGATTACCGATGGTGGAGAAATTTAGCCTATGAAATTAAATGGAGATCCATTTCCCAGAAAGGTTAATGGTAGCCGATTGAAGCCATACACTGAGTATCCGGCCCGATGACTACATGATGGTAGCATAGTCTTAGCGCTCCAAGCAGCTGCAAGGAGAGCGAGAATACAAACTACACTGCCCGGTGTAGAGCTATAACTAGGGTCTCTCACACCTCTAATTATTCCACATTAATAAATCAATTCGGGAACGTTTTGTTATTGCAAAGAGTAACTCAATCCGAGGCTATTCGTCCAAGTAATGCTTAGTAGTATAGCGTTCAAAAAATACAAAAGTAAACAAATGCTAAGCTGTAACTAAGCTATCCCAAAAGATAGAATCACTCAAGATAGTTGATCAGTGAAGGGTACGAAAGCAATAACCCATCCCTCTAGAAACTAATAGAAAGGAAATTAGAGCATGGACCATAGGTCTGGGAGCTAGGCAGCGTCTGCTGAGGCTCACTACAGCCTTAGAATTTCTCTCACACCAAAACAACAAAGGCAAGTAAATAGAACGACAGAAGGTAAAATGGAACAACAGTAAAATGGAACAACAATCAAAATAACTGAATCTCGCGAGTCAAAACCAACTGATTCACACTCTGATTTTCTCTTCAAGAAAAATGGATAAAATATACTTTATGGAACAACATTCATTGATGAATTATGGAACAACAATAATCAACCATATATACATGCTTCGCACTAATATAGTAATCTGAGAATGAAGGATGATATAACTATGTTTCTAAACAGAGTAACATTACTTTCAAGTTCCAACAAGTATTATTTCACATGGATCCAATGACAGTAACATTCATACCGACACTCTATCACAGAAATAGCTGGTTAAAGATGCAATTCAACTCTGAAGAGATCAATTATACAGTGCAGAGTCATTACACGGAAAAATCATTAACATATTGATCATAACAGAGCATAACATATCATATGAAAGATGTATCAGATTACTGAGTAATAGAGATAAGCAAACCACACATAAATCACAGTATAATGATACAAAAGCAAGTGTCCTTCGGAGCCGGGCCCTTAGCGTCCAATGGTACACTGCCTTAGGTTACTCCAGACGCAGAGATGAAATAAACACCAAGTCTTTTATATTAACGCATCAACAAATGTATATTAAACCAGGTCTCAGTGAGACTCGATGATCAAAGCTTGTTCTGAAACTTAAAATTATAAAAGTAGTAGTCCCCTTGCTCAATGACGTTGTTCCTTTATATAAGAGTAACGGCGGAGGTATCTAGATAACAAAGATATGTAAAACAACGATCCCTTGGGATCGAAGATCCTAAGGGATTCGCCAATTGGTTAATCCTTTACTTTTCTTTCTCGCGTTCGCCGACTCGGTATCCCTCCTTCCTATCCTAGGCTATTCAGCTCGGATTTACTCGATCTTGTTTGCATCCGGTTCCCCTCTGGAGGGACAGCAGTTATTCTTCCTCTGCTTTTCACTTTTGGACGACAACTCCTTGCTTCCACTTCTCCCTGCATAGAAAAATGACAATTATTAGTGATTGAGCTTCCCTTGTTAATTCTTGCACATTTTATTAAAATCCTTTATCTCTTTTGAATTCACAATGCATAAAAGGTTACAAATATTACTAAAAAGCCACTAAATTGCTTGTCAAAAGCATACCTTTCAAGTGCTCCACACACCCCCCTGCTTACCCTGTTTCATGCCCTCATGAAAACATTATAGTTGACATGCAAGACGGTGAGAGAATAGGCCGGAGAGGGGATCTCGTGAGGAGGCCGACAACTGTGATGAGCAACTAGATTATCAAAGAACTGATTTATTTGATCCGTAGGCATTTCATACAAGGCCTGATATCCGGGTGCAAGGTGCCAAATAATTGGACTATGAAATCGATACCCCAACCAAGATGGCCCTACTTGCAGAATACGTTCCCCATAAAGGTTCAATCGGCTGGCAGCCAGCTCAAAATTCTCGTATTTGAATGGCTCCCTGAGCTGGATGTTTGGGCTAGAGGTCCGGTATCGGAATTTTGTAGCATCGATGGCAAGGTCTTTAATAGTCAGCAAATATTCCAGACTATGTCGGATCAAGTCTTCGTGCATGGGTCCTAATATCTTGATGACACCCGGGATCCTCATAAGGCTCCTATGCTATCTCCATAGCGTCACTGGGTCTCTAGGCTCGGCTCGCACCCATAAGTCTAGGCTATTCTCCTGTCTCTGAAAGGTGTTATAAGCTCTGAGCCATTTCAGCCGATTAACCCCAAATGAGATAAAGGCTTGGAATTTTATATCGCCAACAAAAGGGCCAGGATTTAAATCAATTTCCTGGTCTAGCACGAGGTTGTGCAAGTAAAACTTGCACAATAATCTTTGAAACTTAATTCCATAATGCTTGCAACAATCTATAAAATCATTAACAGTATTGATGTGGATAGGTGCACCTGCCCTAACGGCTTTTATTTTCAATCGCAAATATCGTTCAAGAAAAAATAAAGCATAATTTTTAGCAGGGGCCCTACAGGTCAAAACGTCATTATACAAGGAACACACAGTGTCCATCTGCTTAATAACACTATCTAATCGACGAGTTACCTTAGCAACCTTTTCTTGCTCTTTTGCCATCCTTCGAAGGCCTGGCTCTCGGACTGACTAATATCCCGAAGTTGCTGTTGTAGCTCTTCGTATTTCTCCCGGGGGACTGTTTGTTCTCTCAGCTGTTCAGCTTCTTGCTGAGCTTGCTTCATCATTTTGTGCAAAGTCCTTGTTTTTGGATCCTTTTTCCATAAAGCCATAGAGGCTGGGAATTTTACCTGGACCTTTTTGTTATGCTGCTTAGAGTTTAGAACCCGAATTACCCCTGAGGGTGGTGCTTCTGTTTGGGTCTCCTTGCTTTCTTTTTCTTTCTTAACGCGAATAAAGGGTTGCTGTGGTCCCCCTGTCATTGGAGCTTCTTGCAGTTCCTCTTCCTCAATTGGAATGTCCATCCGTTCTTCAGGGTCAGATGGAACAGTAGTCTGTCCCTCAACGATATTTGGAACAACAGTATGTTCTTCAATGTCATTTGGAACAGCAATCTATTCTTCAATGTCATTTGGAACAACAGTCTCTTCTTCGGCAGTAGGTCTCCTAATGGTGTTTTGACCAACAGAATGGCTATAGGTCTGTCGTCTTCTTGTCCTCTGGGATTTTACTACAGTGGCCCTCTTTCTTTTCCTTGTGGTCCTTTGTATCCTCAAGTTGTCTTTCAGAATTCGAATTTGCTGTCGGAGCTTGGCTATAGTGCCCAACAACCTCTGCTGTTTCCTCCTTAATTTCTTAATTTCTACTGCCTCAGCAGAGGGTTTATGACTGGCCCTTAAATCTGCTCCTTCTCCGTCTGGAATTTCTTCCGGTGTCTTGGGGACAGATTGTTCCTGATTGGTGTCTCCCATTTCATCATCATAAACGGGCAGGTTTTCTTCTCCTGTCTTTTCTGCATGCGCTTTATCAGGTATGTCTTCCTCTGCGGGTCCGTCAGGGATGCCTGCTGTGCTGGAGGGCTGGCCATATTCCCCCATATTGGCCAGGACTGCTGCCAATTCCTCCTCACCCACAGGGTCCTGCAATGGGCTACCCCTTGGCTGTACTACTTCCTCTTCTTGATTGACCTGCTCGGTGGCTGTTTCAGTCTTAGAGTGCTCGTTTCCTTCCTCAATTCCTCCTCCAGGCTGCTCAGCCTCGGTCCCTGATTGCTCCACATTTTCTTCAGAGGGTCCTCCTTCTGGTTCGTCCGCAATCTCGATTGGATGGGTAGTAGTTCCCTGGATCTTTTCCAGCCTTCCTCGTATCCGAGCCAGCCAGGCTAATTTCCTTGGTCTCTCAGGTTGTTCGGGTGTACCAGCGATGTGCTTCTCTGCTACCAATTCTCTGGGTTCCTCTGGTCGTTCCGGCGTGCTGGAGGATTGTTTTCGTTTTGGAGCAGCATGTCTTTCTGCTGCCAATTCCTTGCGTTTCTCTGATCGTTCCAGCGTGCTGGAGGAATGTTTAGGTTTTGGGGGTGGTGCAGCCAATCCCCCCTTGACTATTGCAATAAGTTCCTCCCAGGTGCTTTGTTGTTGAGTGAGACTGTGGCTCACTATCAATCAAATCAGTCGATGGTGGCTAACGACTACTTCTATGTGCTGTACCTTTTTCAGGCTTCGGGCCGCATCATGTAATAATGAATTTAAAAGTGCAGGGAGATTTACAGAACATTTTCCTTTCAAAACAGCTAAAAGTTTCAGGTGACGAGGTCTTACCACGTCTTTCCTCCCTTCACAAGTGATGTAGCTCTGCACTATCTTTGCTAACTCGGTCCAGGGTTCCCCTAGCGTTGTCGGCAGAACTCCCTTCCCTTTGACTGTCAAGCTTTGGCCTTCATCCTGGAAAATCTCCATACCCTTTTGTAATCTTTCTTTCTTCAGCGTCCATACGGATCCGGCAGCTGGTAGTCCCGAGACTTCTGCGATGATATCATCCGTGACCGCTATCTGTTTTTCTCTTACTATGGAGTAGTTTTCCTGCAAATTTTGTAGGAATTCCAACGCCACTGCTTCATTTGATTCTTGTAGGCGACTGAAATAATTCAGCCACCCTGCGTTTTCCAGGATCTCGCGGGCAGCAGCGGAGATTGTCAACTCCTGAGGTTCGCTTCGGACCGTCTTTCCCCCCATGATTCCACTCAGAATTTTTAATGGAACAGCAGCTGCTTGTGCTATATGAGATGTAGAGAGGGTGATCGTCACCAAATTTTGGAAAAGAACACCGAGCATGCAACAAAAAAAGGATCGTGGATGGCAATTTCTGTAAAATAGAATTATCATACCATTAAACCATGCCATACCTTCGTACATTATCTTGCCCAAATGGTGTGCAGCCACGTAATCCATGGAGTAATGAGTTTACCTCCCCCCCGCGATTTGATAGGCTGTCCCCAGCCGCCAAATAGAGGAGCAGCAGCCATTCGGAAGTCAAGTAATAAAGAAACAGCATATGAAATTATGCCATGTTTTAGAAAATCAACGAAATACCGAAATCGAGGCAAAAAGGTAGATCACGTTTTACATAAGAGCCTGCATGATATAATGAGAGGCCGGGGGATGGGACGTCTGTCAAGCGTACGAAATCTCCAGTGGTCATTGTCAGTTCCGTTGCCATGATTGGTGGTAATGAATATTCATGCGATATATACATCGCGGCATGAAATATGATCTATTCAAAGGATATAAGAGACGAAAGAGTATTGATATCATACCTGTTGGTGTAACCATTACGACTTCAATGCCATTAACAGAGCTTTGCTGCCAACAGGTGTTCATAACCTTGGCAGAGTTGTTTATTTCACCCTCTGGAACCATGATCCTTTGTGTGTATTCTGAAGAGTGCTTTGTCAAAATGCAGGCCATTGTGCTGGCTTGGTAACCAGATAAGCCAAATTCCTTCAACAAGGTAGGCGCCGAAACGTGGACAGGGGGCCGGCTCGTGTGAGACCCCCTGTTCAAGGTTTGTTTATTTTAGTATACCTTTTGGACCATATCCCTGTGTGGTGGCGTAATGGGAATGCCACTTCACTTCTCTTATGATCATGGTAGGCTGGCTTCGATGAGACCCCCTATCCTGCATTGACAATTTCATATTTTCTTTTTCTTTTTGCAGAGCACCTTTTTTATTTATTTACACATAAGGGTGGTTCCGCACTCCTTAAGAGCGGGGAATGGTGGAAGAAGTCTTATCATCCCAACAGACAGATATAAATCCTCTGTTCTTAGTCCTAAGTAATAATCAAAAAAGATTTTTAGGGAAATCGTCATGATAAAGATCACCAACCGGAGCACCGGTAATAAGACAATGACAGCGAAGATGAAAAGTTAGTGTCCCTCCTCTTGTCCTCTTATCAATACTAGGATTTATAGAGATGGAGATTTATGATCTGCTGACTTCGGTATATCATGATTTATGTTCATCGCATAACTCCATAGCTGTATCTAAAAGACTGTGGAAAACATGGCCGCAAAGCATCCTCAATAAGAGCAAAAAATTGCCGATGGTGTTCCTCAGAGAAGAATCCATGCAGACAAATTCATGGGATGCCGTTTTTTTGAAAGGAACAACAGAAAATCGCGAATGCTGTTCCTTTTGAAAAAGGAACAGTAGAAACACTCAAATGCTGTTCCTTTTGAAAAGGAACAGCAGACACACTCAAGTGCTGTTCCTTTTGAAAAGGAACAACAAAAACACACAAATGCTATTCCTTTTTGAAAAGGAACAAAAAAATCACTCAAGTGTTGTTCCTTTTGAAAAGGAACAACAAAAACACACAAGTGTTGTTCCTTTTGAAAAGGAATAGCAAAAGCACACAAGTGCTGTTCCTTTTTGAAAAGGAACAGCAAAATCACTCAAGTGCTGTTCCTTTTGAAAAGGAACAGCAAAAACACACAAGTGCTGTTCCTTTTGAAAAGGAACAGCAAAAACACACAAGTGTTGTTCCTTTTGAAAAGGAACAGCAGAAACACGCAAGTGCTGTTCCTTTTGAAAAGGAACAGCAGAAACACTTAGAATGCAAAAAGAAAAATCAAGAAAACATATATACAAGATGTTATGTGCAAGTTATGAAAAAATGAATTCCTTACTAAATTATAGGTGAGGAAGATTTCGCTTCCTCTCCTAAAATTTCCATATCAGTGTCTTGACGTAGCTGCTGACAAAAGGATTCCCGAGTGAGTGGCTTTCGATAGAGACAAACTCGGTGGCCATTTACCTTGAATGCATATCCAGAACCGTCTATTGTGATCAGAGTAAGGGTCCCATTATCATGTACTTTCTGGATTTCGTATGGTCCTAACCATCGAGTCTGAAGTTTCTCCGGGAAGTCCTGAAACCGAGAGTCATATAACAGAGCCCAGTCTCCTTCGTGAAAGACTTTGTTCTTGATAAGTGCATCATGCCATTTAGCTCGTTGCTGTTGAATCAGTGCTGTATTTTGTAATGCAGAGAGCCTAATTTCGTCCAATTCATTAATCTGCTGTAATCGATTGATTTGTGCCTCACTCAGATCTAGGCCGACTTCCTGTGCAGTTCGTAGCGTTTGGATTTCGAATTCTATGGGGAAGATAAGTTGTTTTCCAAACACTAATTGATAGGGTGAATAGCCTGTGGTACTTCTCCATGTGGTTCTATAAGCCCACAGTGCCTCAGGTAATCGGGCGGCCCAATCACGCCTATGCAATGCAATGGTTTTTGTTAAAATTGATTCTATTACCTTATTGCTACTTTCTACTTGCCCATTTGCCTGCGGGTGATATGGGGTAGTAATTTTATGGTGGACATGATAATTGTTAAGTGTTGCAACTAATTTATTTCCAACAAATTGTGGTCCACCATCTGTAATAGTTCTCTCGGAAGTCCATAACGTACAAACAAATGGAACAAGAATTGTATTATAGAATCTTCTGTAGCCTTAGGCAATGATTCGGCCTCGACCCATTTAGTAACATAGTTCGTCGCCACCAGAATGTATGTCCTCTGATTTGAGGATGGATTAATGGGCCCAACAAAATCAAGAGCCCATCGTTCAAATGGCTCAATGACTAATTGTGGTCTCAGAGGCATTTCGTCGGCTTGGCCAGGTCGTCCTACTCGCTGGCAGCTGTCACAGGCTTGGGCAAATTTTTTCGCATCTTTGAAAATTGTAGGCCAATAGTATCCTGTCTGCAATACTTTATGTGCTGTTCTCTTTTCAGCAAAGTGTCCCCCGCATGGTCCGTCATGGCAAGCTTTTAAAATGTTTAAGATTTCGTCTTCTCGAATACATCTCCTAATTTGCATATCTGCCCCTCTATGGAACAAATGGCCTCCAATCCACGAAAATCGAGTGCTCTTCTGAACAATCTGCTTACATTCCTGAGGGGTTAAGTGTTTTGGTAGCTTACCTACTGCAAGGTAATTGGTGACATCAGCATACTAGGGAGTTCGAATAGCAGTAGCAAACAGGTGTTCATCAGGAAATTGATCTTTTACTGCTACTGTTTCAATTGATTTCGATATTCATGAGAGAAAATCGGCTACAGGGTTCTCCTTGCCAGGTCGATCCTTGATTGTGATATCGAACTCCTGCAATAAGATCAACCATTGGTTATTCTAGCATTCGTAACAGGTTTATTTGCCAAATATTTGATAGCAGAATGATCTGTATATAACACAACAGGATAGCCTGTGATATAATGTCTAAATTTGTTAACAGCATGTATTACAGCCAGGAATTCCTTTTCAGTGACAGTATAATTGAGTTCGGTAGAGGATAAATTTTTGCTGATATAATAGATAGCATATGGTATCTTATCCTCTTCTTGCCCCAGGACTGCACCAATTGCTGTATCTGAGGCATTAGATGAGATTTGGAATGGTAAATTCCAGTTTGGTCCTCGGAGGACTGGGACTGTTGATACAAGCTTCTTCAATTCCTTCAAAGCGTGGCTGCATTTTTCTGTCCACAAGAAATCAACATTGCCAGTTAGAGCATATAGAGGTGCAGCAATACATGAGTAATGTTCTATAAATCGTCTGTAATACCCAAAAAATCCAAGAAAACTGCGTACCTCTGTTTGAGTAGTGGGGGTAGGGATAAGCAAAAGAATCTAGATTTTGGCCGGGTCTACCTGGATGCCAGCTGCTGAAATATAGTGCCCCAGAATGAGCCCTTCTGTCATCATCATGTAACATTTTTCGTGGCTCAGAAAAATCCTGGTAGCGATACAACGTTGTAAGACTTTTTCCAAGGTATCTAAAGCTGGGTCAAAATCATCTCCATATGGTGTAAAGTCATCCATGTACACCTCAAGTCCATCGTTTATTAGATCTGCAAAGATGCTAAGGACAACTCTTTGGAATGTAGCAGGGGAATTACATAGGCCGAAGGGTAGAACTCGATAGGAAAACGTTCCCCAAGGGCAAGTAAAGGTAGTTTTATCCTGGTCTTCAGGGCGCAATTTGGATTTGGTTATATCCGCTGAAAGCCGTCCAGGAAAGAAAGGAATTTCTTTCCTGCCAGAGTATCCAATACTTGGTCTATGAATGGGAGAGGGAAGTGATCCTTCTGTGTGGCTTTATTTAACTCCCTGTAATCCACGCAAATCCTCAATTTTCCATTTTTCTTGGGTACCACCACCAGGGGAGAGACCCATTTACTGTCGGAGATGGGATAGATAAAATTAACATCTAAAAGTTTCTGAAGTTCAGCTTTTACTACCTCTTTTAGATGGGGGTTGCATCTTCTTTGCAGATGACGAACATGTCTTGCGTCTTTTTCTATATAGATGTGGTGGGTGCATAATTGAGGATCAATCCCTTTCATATCAGGGTAATCCCACGCAAATGCTCCTTGATATTTTCGTAACAGATTAACGAGCTTTGTTTCTTGGTCTGGTGTAAGGTTGGTGTTGATATTCAGAGTCATACTAGGTTCAATTTCTACTATTTTACTGTTAGCAATGACAGTCACTGGTATTGTTTAGTCATGTGCATCTTTCAAAGGGTCTTCTTCTAGCTCACTATCAAACGTTGCTTCTATCATGAAACACTGTGTGTGAGATCTAGATTCAGTTTGACTGATGAAGTTATTGATGGCATCATCTTCTATTTGGTCCTTAAAATATAAAGCCTTTTGTACAGTCAATGGGGATCTGATATTGTTAGTAAGGTATGACACAAGATACTGATTAGTTTTGATCATTGGAAGGCTTGGCTGTGCTGGAGAATATAGAACTAGATTTTTAACGTCTGGTCCTTTAGTTATGGTCATGTTTCCCTGTCGACAACCAATGTAGGCATCAACAGTAGCAAGCCAAGGTCTTCCTAGAATTAGCGGATGTCCATCCAGTCGGGTTTTTGGATTAATTATCAAGAAATCGGTTGGATATTCCCACGAATCTGCAAAAACCATGACATCGTATAGAGTACCTTCTGGTCGAACTATAGATCGATCTGCCAATTCTAGCAAAGTAGAAGTAGGTTCTACTGATGTGATCCCAAGCTTTTGGCAGGTAGAGGTTGTCAAAATATTGATTGCATCTCCTAGATCAACTAAAGTGTTAGTCAGGGTTTGACCATAGATTTTGACACTTACAATTGGATTTCCGGGATCTTCGTATTTGATAGGTGTCTCTTTTCCTGATAACAAGTCGGATAAAGTACCGACTACTTGGACTCTAGGGTTAGTGGTTGTATTCCTCCTTGATTTTTTTATGCACAGTTCTTTTATAGTTTTTGCGTATATAGGAATGTCTTGAATGGCTTGGAGGAATGGAATTTTTATGTACAGGTTTTGTAACTCTCCCAGAATGTCAAAGTCTGGATGTTGTACTGGTCGTGGTATGACTAATCGTTCCGGGAAAGGAGGAGAGGATGTACCTGCTTGTTGATGGGTCTGTCATTTATTTACATCCTCTTGTTGTAGCGGTTGTTCTGCTGGTAACTGATCTTCAATGTGAACTATTTTATCTCCCTCTGTTTCTATTATATGTCCAGATCTTAACTGAAGATCATTGCACTCCCTTAGGTTAGGTCCGATTTCTAATGTTTCTATGATTTGGAGGGATTGGACCGGTTTATTATATGGAGGGGTTGGTCTGGGAGTTGCAGTCTTAGATTAAACTGGGGGTTTTGTTGTAAGGCTGGCAGAGTCAGTTGAGGGAGTGGAATAGTTCCTATTGGCTCATATGTCGATTTTGGCCAATTTGTCTGCCAGGGTGAACCTTGTGAAGTAGGGGGAATCCATTGTGGAGGATATGAGTTATTCTGCCAATACGGTGGGGTATAGGGAAAATTTGGCCAACTGAATTGGCCTGTGTGATTCATCGATGGATTTGGGGAAGGAAACGGCTGTGATGACCAGTTTGGAAATGGGGGTGTAGATTAGTTTTGCCACATACCATATTGCTGAGCGTTATACTACGGAGGATGGAAAGAAGAAGTTGGGTCTGAAAACATACCAGATTGCCTAGGTTGCCATTGACGACGCTGGTTAACAAAGTATGCTAGCTCTGGTTCTTCTTCCGCTTCCTTGTATACTGCCTTCAATCCAGGAAGTGAGGGGCAGCTCTCAGTAAGGTGATCTTTCGTACAGATAGAACATGTTTGAACTTTATCTAGTGGAAATTCCTTGTGGCCATGTTTTCTTCTGCATCGGGGGCAGAAAATTGCCAGATTCTGTTCTGCCTCCATCTGCTTTTGCTTAGCCTGCACAATATCAAGCTGTGTAGTTAATGTCCCCAAAATATCAGTTTTAAAATTTTCTAATAAATTCCCTAGTTCTACACGTGTTACTCCTTCTGTTGATATTTTGTTATCTCTAACAAACCGATCATATTCTGTTGGTTTTATCCTTGTGTTTCCTCTTGAACTCCTGATGCATAAATTAATGATGCCAGCAAAATTCTCTTGGTAAATATCCCCTTTTCCCATAATATTTAATGTTTCAATCCACTGTTCTTTCATGCCTCTAATCAATGTAGTTTTCAACACATTATCAGGTAGAGGTAGCGATGCATAGGGGGATCTCTGTAAATTATACTGGAAACGTTCTACATATTCCTCTAAAGTTTCATTTGGTCTGACCGTCATTTGGAAAATTTCATCTTTTAGTACTCTCGACCTACAGTAATCCTGATATTTCTTGAGGAAAGATTCTTTCATTTGCTCCCAGTTGTTTATGACCCCACCACCTAAACCCATAAACCATCTCAGAGCTGCTCCTTTCAAAGTGGAGGGGAACAATTTTAATTTCTGGGGGTCAGTGGTATAATCGTATCCTCTACATAGCACATCGAATTCAAATAAGAATGCATCGGGGTCCTCTGATGTAAGTCCATGAAACGTCGGGATGTGTTGAAGAGGGATCACTTTCATGGGTGCATTTGCAGCAGAATCTACTATAGGATATTGCAATGTAGAAGTTTGAGTATTTGGCTGATTCTGCGCCATAGGATCAAATATGTGCCAATAAACTTCCGGGATTTCTAGGAGGGTGTTCCTAGGTTGAAAAGGAACGACCTTGGCAGGAACTGTTTTAATGAAACTCCCCTTATCTGGGATTTCTATCTGAGGGAATGGGGTGCCTTCAATATTAACTTTGACCGCGCTCCCCTTATCTGGGCTATTTAACAGTTGGATTATCCTAGAAGGAGACCTTGGTTCTCCTATTTCCCTTGTTTCCCCTTCTCCTTCACAAAGGTTTCTTAAATTCCCTTCCTGCAATCGTTCTGACATAGAATTTTCAATTTCTTGAAAGTCCTGTTCATCAGTCTGACTATGCACCTCAGCAAAGGCTCTAGATGGTGATGTTATGGCCTGAAGGGAGCTAGTAAGCTATTTAGAATTAATCTTTTTGAGGCCTACCAATGGCTGAGATTCAGTTTTCTTATAGATCTTGTCTATGAAGGTTGTTCGGCCAAGGGTCACCGGTCCTTTGGCTTTTTTAGGTTTGGCTGGAGGTTTGATATTCTTTTCTAACTTTTTTTGCTTAGTCATGCACTCTAAAAACTGCTAAATCTTATTCAACCAGCAATTCTGCTAAGAGAGCGGATGGTGGAGCAGGGCTTTTACATGCTCCGTACGTAGGTTCTTACCTTCCGTTTTTAAGATCCAACTCCCCCCTAGCAGATTTGCGCACTACTCTGTAAAGGCAAAGGGCAATACTCTTTCCCCGACAACGGCGCCAAAATGTAGAGCTATAACTAAGGTCTCTCACACCTCTCATTATTCCACATTAATAAGTCAATCTAGGAACGTTTTGTTATTGCAAAGAGTAGCTCAATCCGAGGCTATTTGTCTGAGTAATGCTTAGTAGTATAGTGTTCAGAAGATACAAACGAAAACAGATGCTAAGCTGTAACTAAATGAATCCAAAATAGTTGATCAGTCAAGGGTATGGAAGCAATAACCCATCCCTCTAGAAACTGATGAAGAAAGGAATTTTAGAGCATGGACTTATAGGTCTGGGAGCTAGGCAATGTCTTGCTGAGGCTCACTACAACCTTAGACCTTCTCTCACGCCAAAACAACAAAGGAAGGTAAATAAAAAGGCAGAAAGTAAAATGGAACAACAAAATGGAAATGGAACAGCAGTAAATGGAACATCAATAAAATGGAACAACAGTAATAAAATGGAACAACAGTAATAAAATGGAACAACAGTAATAAAATCGAACAACAGTAATAGAATGGGACAACAATCCTTGATGAATTATGGAACGACAACCATCAACCGTATGTACATGTTTTATACTAATATAGCAATCTGAGAATAATGAATGATATGGCTATGTTTCTAAACAGAGTAACGATTCTTTCAAATCCCCCAAATATTATTTCACATGGATCCAGCAACATTCATATCGACACTCTGTTACAGAAAGAGCTGATGCAATTCAATCTTGAATAGATCCAATTATACAGTGCAGAGATATTATATGGAGAAATCATTCATATATTGATTATAACAGAGCATATCATATCATATGAAAGATGTATCAGATTACTCAGTAATAAAGATAAACAAACCACACGCAAATCACCATATAATGATACAAAAGCAAGTGTCCTTCAGAGCTAGGCCCTTAGCTGCCAATGGTACACCGCCTTAGGTTACTCCATACGTAGAGATGAAATAAACACCAGGTCTTTTATATTAATAGCATCAATAGAGTATAACAAAATCAGGTCTCAGTGAGACTCAATGATCAAAGTTTGTTCTAGAACTTAGAATTATAAAAAACCATATATCCTCGCTCAATGACGCTGTTCCCTTATATAAAAGTAATGACGGAGGTATATAGATAATCAAAGATGAGTACAACAGAGATCCCTCAGGATCGAAGATCCTGAGAGATTCGCCAATCGGTTAATCCTTCTCTTTTATTCCTCACGTTTGCCGACTCGATATCCCGCATTCTTTCTCTGGAGTATTCAGTTCTGATTTGCTCGATCTTGTTCGCATCTGGTTCCCTTCTGGAGGGACAACAATTATTCTTCCTCTGCTTTTCGCTTTTGGACGGGAACTCCTTGCTTCCACGTTTTCCTGCATAAAAACGACAATTATTAATAGTTGAGCTTCCTTTGTCAATTCTTGCACATTTTATTAAAATCCTTTATCTTATTTGAATTCACAATGCAGAAAAGGTTACAATTATTATTGAAAACCCACTAAATTGCTTGTCAAACGCATACCTTCCAAGTGCTCCACAATCACCATTAGGATACATACTGGTTTAGAATATTCCATGTTGTGCTTTTTTAGGATCTGTTTGAGATATTTTGTTTGTGAGAGAAAAATACCATCTTTATTTTGTTGAACTTGTAGACCAAGAAAATAGGTAAGCTCACCAAGCAAGGACATTTCAAATTCTTGCTGCATTACTGAGGAAAAATTCTGACTCATGGATTCTTCGTTTCTACCAAAAATGGTATCATCAACATACACAAAGATTATTAGCAATTTATCAATGTCCATCTTTGTATATAGATTGTTATCTGCTGACCCCTTTGAAAAACCCTGTTGTTGGAGATATTTGTCAAGATGGTAATACCAGGCCCTTAGAGCCTGTTTTAGACCACATAGAGCCTTTCTGAGTTTGCATACAAGTTTTGCATCATTTCCTAGAGTGAACCCTTCTTTTTGTTCAATATAGACTTCTTCTTCTAAGTCTCCATTGAGAAAGGCAAATTTTACATCCATTTCGTATACTTTGAATTTCTGAAAACTAGAAAGAGCAAGAAACATTCTTATGGCTTCAAGTCTAGCAATAGGTGCAAAGTTTCTTCAAAATCTATACCTTCTTGTTGAGCATATCCTTTGCAAACAAGTCTGGCCTTGTTTCTAATAACTTCTCCATTTTCGTTTAGGTTGTTTTTGAATATCCATTTGGTTCCTATGATATTCTTATCATGAGGTCTAGGAATTAATTCCCACGTATTGTTCTTTTCAATTTTCTCAAGTTCTTCATTCATGGCCTTGACCCAAAATTCATCTCCACATGCCTCATTTACATTTTGAGGTTCAATGGAAGATAGCAATGCTAGAGAGCTTGAGGCTTCGGCAATTGTTCTCCTTGTTTGCACACCTACCCCTTTTTCCCCTAAAATTTGAGTTTCTAGATGATGTTTCTAAACATACCTGGATGGAGTCTTTTCTTCTATAGTTATCTCTTCTTTTGGTGCTTCATTAGTTTCTTCTTCAGAATCAGTGTGATTTGATGTGGGAAAATGATCCTCATCTACTACATTGTCATAATCTTTAGTTTTTATCTATTTTGGATTTTTGCATGCTTCATCAACTACAACATCAATACTTTCAAAAAATTTCCTAAGTCTTTTATTATAGTATTTATATCCTTTACTTCAGGAAGAGTAGCCAAGAAGAATACCTTCATCTGCTCTAGGTTCAAACTTACCGAGTTTTTTATTAGTCCTTTTGATGTAACATTTTCTTCCAAAAACTTTGAAGTATTTTACAGTAGGAGTCTTACCATACCAAAGTTCATGTGGAGTTTTAGTGTTGTTTACCCGAACATTTTCTTGGTTGAGAATAGTGACAGCGGCGAATGCAGCTTCACCCCAGAAGGTTGCAGGAGTTCCAGATTCATCTAGCATAGCATGAGCCATTTGTTGAATAGTTTTGTTCATCCTTTCTACCACTCCATTTTTCTGAGGAGTCCTTGTGGTGGAGAACTGCCTTTTTATTCCATGTTGTTCACAAAAGTCAAAGAATTCATTTGAGGTAAATTCCCCTCCTTGGTCAGATCTGAGGCATTTTATTTTGTGATCTGTCCATTTTCAACCAAAGCTTTGAAGGCTTTGAACTTTTCAAATGCTTCATGTTTATGCTTTAGAAGGCCTATCCAACACATTCTTGAAAAATCATCAATGAAAAATATAAAGTATTCTTCTCCATGAGGTGACTTTTTCCTTGATGGTCCACATAAATCAGTATGAAAAGTTCAAGAAGCTTACTAGCTGACCCTTCCTTTTCGATGAATTGAGATCTAGTTTACTTACCAAATTGACATGATTTGCATATAGTATTTTCAGGAATGTTCATATCTGGGAGATCACGAATAGCCTGGAATTTGCATGCTTTTCTTATTTGAGAAAAGCTTAGATGTCCCAATCTTCTGTGACATAGCCAGTTTTCATCATTTTTTCTTAGATAGCATTGTTGTTGTCCTCCCTTGAGTATGTATAGGTTGTTTGGAGTTCTTGTACCTTTAATCACGATTTCTCCCGTATCAAGCTCACGAACAACACATCCATTTGATTAGAAACTACTTCATTTCCTTGATCACACATTTGACTCACACTCAATAGGTTATGATTTAAGCCATCAACATACATAACATTCCCAAATTTAACTTTTTCTTTCAAGAAAACAAAGCCTTTACCTTTTATGATAACAGGGGTGTCATTTCCAAATGAGACACTCTTTTCCTTTTTTAGGCATTATATGACTGTAGTTCTTCTTTTCCACCTGTCATGTGTTTTGAGCATCCAGTATTAATGTACCACTAGTTTTATTGTCCTTCTGCATACAAGACTATACCACATATTTATGTTTGTGGTTCTTTCTTTCTCCATATTTTGGGATTTAATGGAGTTTTCCCCTGTTGAGATATTTGCCGAAATTTACTCTTGCATTCAGATTCTTCATGGCCAAAGTTGTTACATATTGAGCATTCTATTTCATTTTCAAGAAGAGAAAAGTTATTATATGAAATTTTCTTGATCCCTGTCACATTCCTTTGATTTCATGCTTCTCTAGTCATGATGGTTATGTAAGAAACACATTGAGCAGCTTTGTGTCCAAAATTATGACATGAGAAACATTGACCATTAAAGAAGTTCTTGCGATTATCGAATCTATTGACTTGGTGATTGTAGTATCTATTGATATTCATCTTTGAAGCAAATTGAGTACGCTTTACCTGAGGTTGGTTGTGGCTTTTTTTCATCCTTGAAGTAAATTGAACTTAATTTACCTGGTGATCTACTTTCTACCTTTGTTGAAGATTGTCAAATTGTTCACTGCTCTTTGCTGCATCAAGATAGCTTTTAGTGGAGGTTGACGGCTTCTGTGTTTGAGATGCTTCTTCAGTATATCCAAGACCCGTCTTTCTCAGAGAACGTTGCACTTTGATAATTTCATTTAAGGTTTTTGATACTTTAGAAAATCTAAGATTGAGAGCTTTTGTTTTCTCAATATACTTTCTTAGACCCACAATTTCACATTTTAGTTTTTCATAGTGTTATTCTCTTTCAGCAAGTTGGTATGTCAAGGTATCTATAATCATATTCTTTTCTTCTAAATAGATTTTGAGTTTAGAGATTTCTTCATAAAGGTCATCTTCATCTAAGGTATCCAAAAAATCATCATCTTCATAAGCCATCAGAAGTCTATAGTCATTACTATTTTCATCTTCATCACTATTTGATAAACCATCGCTATCTTCATGAGTATAGCAACTCTTTTTACTTACACTTTGTTTTTTATTCCATTTTTCATATTCCTTCCCTTTTTCATATTTATCTTTATGGGGACATTTGGAAGCATAATTGCCGACTCTACCACAGGAAAAACATTTCAAAGGTAGTTTACCTATGAATCTTCCAGAACCCTGTTGAAGCTTTTTGACAAAGTTTACTTTCTCTTCTTCTTATGAAAGATGTCCTGATTCATTGAGTTCTTATTTTCCTTTTGCTGAAGCTTTAAATACAACTTTTCTCATTTCTAATGGACCTCCTTTTCTCATCTCAAAGGTAGTTTAGATTCCGTGAAGCTGAGTCATAGTAATAGTCTATAGATCTTGCTTTTCTTCTATGGCAGATACTTTTGATTCAAACTTAGTAGAAAAGGATCTTAAAACTTTTTCAACTAAGGTAACTTCCTTTATCTCTTCACCTAGATTCTTACTGAAATTAACAATCTCATCTATACATAAGAAGTAACTAGTTATACTTTCATCATTATGCATCTTGAGAGTTTCATATTGAATTGTGAGAGTTTGCAGTTTAGCATGTTTTACCTGAGAGTCTCCTTCATAGCTTATAACTATTTTATCCCATATTTCTTTGGTGGATTTGAGCTGCATAACTTTGACAAACTCTGATTGTGAAAAACTTCCTAATAATGTATTGACAACCCAGGCATTGGTTTCATATTGCTTTTTACTTGCTGTATCTGTAGGAATTATTGATGGAAATGTATATCCTCCTTCCACGATTTCCTAGACATTTGTTCCAAGTGATTGAAGATAGGATGTGGTTCTTACCTTCCAATAAACAAAGTTTCTCCCATCAAAGATTGGCTATCTGATGGACGCCCCGCTTTCTTGATTACTCATGATGATGGATCTTCCTTTAAGCGATCAAGCTTCTTCTGAAGGACCTGCTTTTATACCAATTGTTGGAAATAATACTGAGAGGGGGGATGAATCAATATTATCAAATCAATAATATAATTTTCAAAATTTATTTGTATATGCTACTTCAGCTCAGTGAACTAGCATGTATACACAATTGTACTTAATGCAACCAACGTATATGCAAAGATCTTTTGATTTACCCAAATTATCATGTATTGAAATTTAATCAGTATAACAGGAATTCATTAGACAGTGCAGTAAAAGAAGATTAAAGAATCACACATAAGAAATACACATGAACACCAAGATATAAGGTGGAAACCCAATGTGGGTGAAAACCACCTGCCGTTGTCGTCTCTGTCTTCTTTTAATAATAAGAAAATTCTGTTTACAATTTTGTATTGGTGTAGTCTTATACGAATACGTAGGCTTCTACTTGTAGAAGGCTACAACCTTCTCTCATTCTCCAGCTTCTAATGGAAGGGAGCTACAACCCCCTAGCTCTTGTAATAGCTGTTATATTTGCGTAGTACGTAGGCGCCAACCTACAGAAGGCTACAACCTTCTATTTTTCTTCCAAGGACCATGTTTCATAAATTTTCAAATTGGATCCATCAACAACATCATAAGTGTAATGAAATCATCAAAATATATCTGCATCAACCTATCACCTTTTGAACCAACCACAATTGAATCAATCAATCACTTTGACAAACTATCAATCTAGTCATTCAGAAAACTGTAACCAGAATACAGTAACCAGAACCCAGAACTCTGCAACAGCAAACAACAACAACTAAAACATATTTGATAACGTATAGATTACTTTCATGTGTCGAACTTGTGTGTATACGCACTTTCCTCAAAGCCAACCAACGTATACATCTACAAATATTAGTTCATAATTCTGTAGCTGTACCAAACTTCAGTTATACCCAGATCATATCATTTACAGAATAATATATGCATCAATATTTAGATTTAGAATATTCATGACCAAAAACACATAATGATAGTTCATTTCATGCCTTAAGATCCCAATCCATCATTAGATCTTATCCTCCATCAACAACTAAGGTTCCTCCTTGGTTCAGATCAGGTAATGCACCATAACCCAATAACCTGCATACTAGATCTCACACTTCATCAGATATTCAATGCTTGTGTGTCTTGGCCTAATGATCTTCTCCTCCTTTTATAGTTTTAGGCCTTTCTTAATGTCATGGAATAAAACCGCTTAGGACCAATACCTTGGACAAAATACCATGGACCAATACCATGGATCAAAATATCATGGCCCAAATACTTCAGACCAAAACTTAGTTTTCGAAGGTATACGCGATTTTCTTTCTGTGAAAGTGCGTGTGTACGTTATACACTCCTTTTGTTCTATTAACTCGCGTGTATACACGCTTGGTCAATGGTGAACCTGTGTATACCTCTCTTTCTTCATTTTGTGAAGACTAATCTATAATTCATTGTTGTTTTCCTATTATACTCTAATTCCTTGAAGCTGCCCTGCATTGCATTCTGTCACATCTAATATCTCTTATGTAGATTCATCTAGTTACCATATACAAGTGAGTTGTTCTACTACAAGTGGGTTTCCATCAAGTACAACACATACATCATAATGCCAACAACTGCAGATGGTGGATTCAATGATAACACTTGTTATTGCTCTCACTCTTCTAAGAAGGGTATGTAAAAGACATGAAATATTGGTAGCACTGGATATGGTTGTGGATTTTATAATGAAGGTGATTTTTATGACAAAAATGGTGATTGCTTTGGCTCTCATTCTTGCTTTGGTTTTTTTAAAACTATGTAAAAGACGTTTAGTGATAGTGATTTTAATGACCGCACTAGTTCTACTTGTGGTTCTGGTCTTTTTAAGGGTACCGGCTAAAAGACTTACAATCACCTTGATTCTAATAATGACAGACTTGTCTTTAGCTCTAGAAATTCTAAGAGTTTCTAAAAGGCTTATAATTATGATGTTACTAACAACCCTCAGTATGGTTGTGGCTTTTCAAGTGGTATCCACAAATTTGAAATGATGGTGATTTTAAACACAAGAGGAGATTTGCGTTTTTTATATAGACTTCTGATGATGGTGATTTTAAAGACAAGACGAACTTTGGATTTAGGTCTGGAATTTCTATATAGACTTAGAATGACGGTGATTTTAAAGGCCAACAAAGCTCTGGATTTTTTATATGGACTTATAATGATGATGTTTTTAATGACCATGCTAGCTCTGGGTCTAGTCTTGGCTTTTACAACTGTATCTAAAAGATGGACAACGATGGTGATTTTAAGGAAAAGTTTGGCTATGGCCATATTTTTTAAAGGTGTCTAAAAGACTTAAAAGGATGGTGATTTTAATGACAAGACTAGTTTGGGTTGTGGCTTTACTTGATAAACTTATAATGATGTTGATTTTAATGACGAAACTCGCTCTAGCCTTTCTAAGGATATCTAAAAGATATATAAGAATGGTGATTTTAATTACAGGACTCGCTATCGCTCTCAGATTTCTAGAAGTTTCTAAAAAATGTAGAATGATGGTGTTTATTTTGCTAGATTCGACTTTGTGTTTAAATAAAAAAGGAAGAAAACATTTTTTTTAAATATTAAATAGTTAATAAATCAAATAAACGTTGTAATGAAATGAAATGAAATCAAATATTAAAATAATCTCTGCAACATATATTGTATGGGGTTCAATCATGTGATTCTCATCACATTGAGGGAGTTTTTCTATTAGTACTCTTGGAACATTGGATTGAGTTGGGAGTTTCATCTTCATAAAGCCTCTTCTATTCATGGTATCATATCATTTGATGGAAATGTATGGTTAGGGTAGTCTCAATTCTTATTCGTTGGATAGTTGGGTGTGCTTACGATTTTGGTTCCCTCTTCATGGTTTCCTATCTTTGGTTCATAGAACTTTGGGGTTAGGAGTTTACAGTTCCACTCGATGACATGATTGATAGTTGTGGGGTTATTTTTGAGTGTTATGGTATGGCATCAATGGAATAAAATGGTGTTTATGGTTAACCTAGCCCAACACTCATACATCTCATGAGTTCCTTTTGTTATGTATTTGGTTTATGGTGGGGTGTACTAAACATTTTTTATATCTGGTATACTCTTTGCCACACATGTTGATTCGTACATATTATTATTTTAATGAAGCCACCACCTTGGACACTTTAGAACAAATCTTCATTGCACATATATGAAAATATGAATTAATATTATTTATTATATTTTATGCACATGCTTGGAGGATGGCACATATATGGAGGAAATTATATGGTACTTTAATAAACTAAATAGGCCATATCCTTCACTCACACATGAAATCAACCCAATGGATGCACGATGCTTTATTTTTCTTACAAGAATAATGGAAATGTCCATGATATGAAATCGATGGCACATATGTGAGGAAAGGTAAATCATATTTTAATATAGGTTAAACTTTATAAAGCATATTTTAATATGGGTTAAATGTTGGAATGAAATAAAATAATATAATTCCATAAAATGTTTAAAGGATGTGAAAAGACAAAATCAATAAGCATGTCAATGTGGCGCTTAATTATTTGCCAGCAATTTATAGTAATAATGAATGACAGTAGAACCTCAATACTTGTATGACAATATTAATTAAAACAATACATTGCCTTAATACAAATTAATCAGTAAAAAATAAGATCATAACCAGTTAAATATAATAAAATATTTAAAAATAAATAGATATATTTTCATGATGTTAACTTTACAAATTATTATTTGATTTTAGGTCAACCAACAAAGTAATTAGCAGTCAAACTGATATCGAATGTATAATACATGTAGGATAATAATCCACAACACAAAAGATCGGTAAATATGGCCAAATTTGGTGCAAGGCATGGTGAGAATTAGCCACAATTCTCACACAGGTTCTAAAATTCTCACAACTCTGTTCAATTAATATTTTCAAAATAAAGAGAAAAATGAACTCCTCTTGGTATGATATTATGACAAATGTACATACAAACATTGCAACAATGATTGTGACAGAAATTAAGATTTTGATCACTAGATTCAAGAAAGAAAGAAAGTTTGGGTGATGGTGTGGGCATTGTTGCTCCTTTTCTTATTCATTTTAGTGCCAACAGAGATAAACCCTCACGGCGGAGGTGGAAACTCCAGCATCTTGGCCATGTCCATGCACATGCTCTTCCCTACACGCAACGTGATCATCGAAATCTCAACAAAGGCTAGTGATCGTATTCTGTCGGGTGTCGTCGATGTGTCACAATCATTCAATTATCCGATTTCTACCTCCTGTGTTCTCCCCCCACAAGAGAACGGAGTCACTGATCCAATTGATCATGTTCTCATCATCTATGGTGAGAGAGCATGCCAGTGTTCCTATCTGGCAGCTAACTTATACAATGAGCACATGGAAGATGCACTTTGGCCCTTAATGATTTTCTTGCAGTTTGCCATGGGCATTCTCTTCCACAATTGGATCCATCAACAAAAGGAGGATATATTTGTTTCAATGTTGGTGCCTTCGTTTACCACTACCACTCATAACCTACGGCAACTCTTCACAGTGTCAATGGTGGCCTCATTGATACCATTTGTTATGGCTCTCACTTTTCTAAGGTTATGTAAAAGATGTGTAATGGCAGCACTGGATATGGTTCTGGATTTTATAATTAAGGTGATTTTTATGATATAAATGGTGATTTAATTAAACCATTCATATTAACAAACATTAATTGTTGTGAACAATGTTATACTGATATTTGAAAACAAATCTAGATCATTGATTACAAAACCTTAAAGCATCAAATCATCACCATAGAATTGGTAAATTCCCCCTGAAATAGGTTTAGAACAATAAAAAAAGATAAAGAGCCACCCAAAGACAAGTATCCAATGACATTATCATGATATGCAATGGCTATGCCAAGAAAAGCGGGCTATCCAAGGACTTGCACCAAGTGCAACTCCGACAACTATAGAAATCATCACATTTCTTGCTTAACTAAACAACTCATGCATACAATTTTTGTTTAACTTATAAACTTAATGATTTATAAACTTAACATAAGATGTTGTATTAATTTATAAACATGGGAAGAAAAATAATGGAGAGCTTTTAGTGGCCCCCGATTTTTTGACTTTTGTATATATAGAGACACACAAGTAATGGAAGAACATTATGCTTCCTCTTCATCAAATTGATTTCAAGCAATTTCTTAGGTTTTACCAAGCTAATACAAGAATGATGGATTAAATTTCAAAAACGACAAAGTTGATATTAATTTTAACTAATTAAATTATAAATAAATTTTATCAATTAAAAATAAACTTTTTATTTTTAATTCAAAACAAATCTATAATATAAACTAAAATTGTGCATTTCTTTTTCACGAGTGATTTAAATGCCTATAGAGGAAGACATGTTTGGACATAAAATAAAAATGAAAAAGTGGAATGTCACATTTATACTTTTCTTTTCCATTATTTCATTTGTCCTCTTAGAAAAACTAAGGTGGTCGCAATGTGGATTAACTCCAAAGTTAATTGTTGTTATCTTTCATTTGATATGATATTTCATTGGTCCCTTTTAGAAAAAATCCAATGATGGAGAAGTTAATTAGTTGGAAAGTTAATTGTGGTTTTCTTTTATTTTTTAAGTGTGAGTTTAATCATTATAAGTACGATTTAGATTTTATTTTATTTTATTTTTTTGGTAATTATTTTACAAATTGTAATTGTGTAATTTTTTCTTTTGTAATTTTATATAATAATTATGTAATTATATAAAACTTGAATATTTCAAGAGTTTTTAAACATTAAATTTATTTAAGGTTTTTTTTTTAAGTAATTATTTAGAAATTGCATTGTGTAATTTTTTCTTTTGTAATTGTATATGGTAATTATGTAATTTTATATAAAATTTGAAAATTTCAAGAGTTTTTTAACATTGAATTTATTTATCTATTTATTTATTTAATTTTTATATTTTAGTATATTTTTATAGTTGTAATTGTATAATTTTTCTTTTGTAATTGTATATGGTAATTATTAATTTTATTAAACTTCAATATTTCAAGAGTTTTTTTTAACACTGAGTATATTTATCTATTTTATTTTATTTGATTTTTATTCTTTTAGTAATTAATTTAGAAATTGTAATTGTGTTATTTTTTTTTGTTTTTTATATGGTAATTATGTACTTTTTATAAAACTTGAATATTTCAAGAGTTTTTTAACATTAACTTTAATTCCGGATTTTTTTAATTTAAAATAGAAAATTAATAAAGTATATAACTATACAAGAATATTTAAATAATATGGGTTCATAAAAAAATTGCACTTGAATTTTAATTCCTTATTCAAATATAATATTTTTAGATTCTAAAAAAACAAAAAAAAACATAAGATAGTTAAACTAATTCTTCTATAATTAGTATATTAAATCAAATTTAACCAAATATCATAAATTAATATGTTAAATTAAATTTAACTTGTGTGTGTGTGTGTGTGTGTTTTAAGAGATAAATGCATACCAATTATTAATATACGTTGTCTACTCTTGATATCAGTAAGAAATGATAATAAACATTAAGTTTGTATTTACACTCTATGTAATTGAATATATATAAATATTAATGTTTATTTATTATTATGTGTAATACCCTCGGATAAATGTAAATATTTGACTTTACTGTGATAAATGACAAACTAAATTGATATTATTATCTGTTTGAATTTAATAATGTTTTCTTTAAAAAAAAATAAGCAATGTTTCTTTAAGAGCTAGCAACTTCTCAAGGAGGAAGTTGGAGGCAAGACAGTTGTTGTGATTCCAACCCTAACTATTTTCCCTAATTGGAAGGGCTTCTAAAGCAAAATAGGGAAAGGGGGGAAAGGTTTTTGTTATTGCGGGATAGGTAGAAAAAAAAAAAAGAAAAAAAAAAAAAGAGGAAAATGGCTAAGTCTAGTGATGACCAGATAGCCAAGCACTAAGTGCGAATGTCTTACTACAGATAGTGGTCCTGCAAGAGAGCTAGGGGGGATATTCTAGTCCCTAAAGACGAATCTCATGGATGGGTGGTAGATTGGGAGCAGATGAACAAAGGTAATCTTGGCTTCTCAAGTGTTTTGCAAGTTACAGTGGCACAAGTAAGTGCCTGAACTATTTAGAAGCATTTAAAAACATTAAGGAAGTAAGCTATATTAAATGGTTGCATTGTTGTGATATATTATCAAAAATTGAGTCATTGGTGAAAGAGACTCTTACTAGAAACCCATGTTAATAACCGAGGAACAAAAACAAAAGAATATTGTAAGGGTCATCTTAATAGAAAAATTGTACAGTCAAGGGAAACAAAATTTATACATAAAAAAAAAACCATCTATTATCCTATTGGAATGTAGAGCAGAGCACTGTAGAGGTAAGGGAAAATTATGTATTAGTGAATAGGCAAAAGCCCAGAAAGAATAGCACTATATAACTCTATAGTTGCTAATTAAAATTGCCTTCTGTGGGGAGGAATTTACAAACTCTTGTGCCCAGAACCCTAGGTGTAGGGTATCGGTCTAGTTTTAAACGCTTGCTATAGCAGGAGTTGAATTACATTTAAATGACAGAAGAGAGACCTGTGTTGAGGGTCGACCCAACCCTCCGAGTGGATGGGTTTCCTAAATTCTTTTGGGTAGCCCCAGAACCCTCAACTTATCGTGTCTGTACTCAAATCCTCAATTGAGGTAATCCGCTATCTAATCAGTTAACTATAAGATAAGTATGTCTAGTGGCTATATTTTTCCATCGTACTACAACAAGAAATAACCCTGGCTTTACTGCCAATTTTAAGTAAATGTCTAGTCGCTATATTGTTCCATTGTATTACAAAAAATAAATAATCGTGGCTTTACTGCCAAATTTTATTGGCGAAATTAAATGGCAAAGAATATAAATACCCCTCTGCTAAATTACGTAGCTAGAGGATTGTAACAAATGAGTGAGTCGAAAGACAACGTTATTTGGGAAACAGAGCAAGTAATTATGTGCAATAATAAACTAAGGAAACCATCAAAACAATAAACGTGGAACTCATATTTATACATATATTGGCACTCCCTGGAACTCTGTGGTAAAATAAGTTGAAGAGCTATATTAGATAAACACAAATACATGATATTCTCATTTGGAAAATAGTATAAGCCCTACAATAGTCATAACCGAGGAGGAAGACATTCCAAATGTATAGGATATACATAATCATCCCATAAACTAGATGTCATTAGCATATGACTTTCAATACTTATAATGAAACATGAACTTAAGGAAATGGACAAGCTGTAAGACAGTTAAAAATATTTTCAAATAGGCCAGCATGGCTCATTCAGCTTCAAAGGTAAAACCCTCAAAGCTAAATTTCTTTACAAAAAATATATACATGATACATGAGAACAGAGTCTCGACGGGCGAGCTAAAAACATGAGCAATACATTACAAAAACAGTATCAAACTTTGGAGTTAGGTCCCTCTCACAAGTATATTAACAGAGCAATAATTTTAAAAACCATAACCAGGTGGAAACCCTCATACCTAGTGAAATTTGGAGTTAATTCCTTCTCTGGAGAACTGTGGTTCATTCGGTGTCAAGCTCGAAGACAGAGCCGAGAGGAACCTGCAAGAGACCATGGACATAAAGTTAGAAATTCAAGTAGTCTAAGGACAAACAAAAGAAAAAAATGGAGAACTCTAAATGCACGAGGTAGGTTCAACCATTGTTGCGCAAGGAAAATTGGAATTACCCAGTCTATATAGTGAAAGGTTTACGAGTGACGGAGTTGGAAAACGA
Source organism: Pinus taeda (assembly GCA_000404065.3). Lineage (NCBI taxonomy): Eukaryota > Viridiplantae > Streptophyta > Pinopsida > Pinales > Pinaceae > Pinus > Pinus taeda. Next base: position 29,067 of record APFE030256196.1, read on the forward strand.
AAACAAAGGTATGGCGTGCTGAGCACCTCCCATTATCACCACAGAAGCCTGGTCGAGGAGCAAAACAGGACATGGACGAGAGTAGCAACCAAGAGTTGGATCAAGCGAAATGGTGGAAGAATGAATTTTTGAATCAAGACCAAGTGGTGTGTATAAGGACCGAGCTCTCCACAACCATTAGATCACCAAGCCAGCTCCAACACCGGTGATCCAAAATGGATCCTGAGGCTATGGCAGAATTGTTCAGAACTACACATGCCATGTACAATGGTAGTGCACGTATTAAAATTAGTATTCCAAACTTAACAACAGCAAGGCGGATATGTTGACGGCCATAGTTCCATAACCCATTTCCCCATACCAACTGACGGTGTAGATTGAACTCGCACTGTGGCTTGATTAAATGCTGAGTCTGCCACCTTCATAAATATATGGATTATGTGTACGTAGATGGGATGCAGAGTTAAATCTTATTGAAAAATGTAGAATGATTTTGTTTACAAGCGATGAAAATTAAATAACTTTGGGATATGTAAATGCTTATATTTATAACTGTAAAATAAAAATAAAAAAATCTGCCTATATGACAAGTGGTACCAAAGCCACGTTTTCAAAACTGTGGCCTCTGGGTAAAAAATAGTTGAATAGGATTCATTATATATTTTTCTTTGCATTTCTATTTATACTCAAAAAAAAAATTTGTTAATGTGCTAACCCTTCCTCTGCTCCTATTCTTACGGTAAGACTAAGAAAAACAGAAGAAAGCCAACATGAGAAGGGCATACAGCTGACCACATAGGTTTGTAGCAGGTCAGGGACCTACAACAAGCCCTAGAAATAACCTAGAATTATGGGTACAGCTTGGAGAGGAGACTAGCAATACAAACCCTGCAATATTAGAGATGGTACAGGAGTTGAAAAATGAAATGGCATGATTATGGGAGGATAATGCAAGGTTAACCATGGAGCAGGAAAGGATTTTAAAGAGCCTATCAGACAAGTAGAATCAACAACCGTTGAATCCCAGTGCTAAGCAACAAAAGGTGTCGGAGGAACAAAATCACCACATAGAACCAAAGGAGTCAGAAGGAAGGGATGAAGAACGGGAAGAATGATCTGATAATGCTTCCAAACAACAGACATCAAAAAGGCAACAGATAGAGTTGCAAGGGGAATTTTGTAAGATCAAACCGCAACACTTTGACGGAGAACAGGAGGAAGAAGCTGAGGTATGGTTAATTAATATGAACAAATATTTCTAGCTATATGAATACGATCACAACCTCAAGGCACAGTTAGCCATTTTCCTATTACAAGGGAAAGTCACCCTATGGTGGGAGGAAGTCAAGATTGTGAGAGGAGTAAGTGAGCAGAATATTACCTGGGAAAAATTTCAAAAATATTTTAAGGAAAGGTACCTGATAGAATGCTTCTATGACAAAAAAGCGAGGGAATTCCCTGACTTACGTATGGGATAGAAAACCATGGACGAATTTATTACTCATTTTACATCATTACTTCATTATGTACCTTATATTAGAGAGGAAAAGGCTAAAGTATAGAGGTTTGTCAGTAGTTTTCCCTTGAATATGAGGGAGAGGATTGAGTTTGACAATCCAAAGACAATGGACGAAGTAATACGTAAAGCCAAAATTTGTTACCAACAAAGTAAACAGAAGCGAGAAGTTTTGGGTAAAAGATGGACTGATAAGAGAAATAACAAATTAGCTGGGAATAATAAAGGAAATTGAGGTGGAGGTAACAAGGGCTTTGCCAAAGGGAAAAACAATAGAAATTTAGAGAAACAACTCACTCAAGACAAAGCCAACCAGTGAGTCGAGGATTAGTGAACCACCTGGAAAATTAGACAGTGAAGGGACAGCAAGGCCTCCCATGCAATGTTGGGGCTGCGATGGAGCTCATTACATTAAAAATTGTCCTCAACAGAAGGGAACCAAACAGGTTTCCCAGATCCATGAAGCATCAATAGTCGGTGACGTAGGACGTAGTCTACCAAGGATTAATGCTGCCCTAGAAGATCATTAGGTGGAGTACCAGCCAACCATGGTGGAATTCAAAGGTAAAATTTTACACCTTACTGTAGTTGTTTTAATTGATCCTGGAGCCACATTAAGTTATATTAGTCCTTAGATTGTGGAGCATTGTAAATTGTAACCTATTAAATTTAAGAACCCATGGTTAGTATAGTTGGCTACAGGGGCAAGGTGACGAGTACTTGCTAAGGTCAATAACTGGCCCTTAAAGATACCAGGAAAGCTAGTGAAGGTAGATTTAAATGTGCTTCCCCTTGGTTCATATGCTGTCCTAATTGGTATGGACTGGTTAGAAAAATAATGGTCCCTCGTCAACTATAAAACAAAGACTATCTATTACAAGGATGAACTTGGAGTAAGGCAGGAGATGCAGGGAATTAAGTGACCAGTGCAGATTCGGCCAATAACTGCCTCTCAGTTAGCAAAATACATTAGGAAATGGTGTTATATTTATGCCATCCAATTGGGCTATTCTAACTCGAAAGATAAAATAGCCACATTGGACAACATCCCTGTGATACAAGAATTTGATGATGTGTTTTTGGAGGAGATTCCCGGACTGCCACCTAAGAGAGATATAGACTTTACTATTGAATTAGTACCAGGGGCAGCCCTGATATCCCGAGCACCCTACAAAATGAGTACTCCTGAGTTGACAAAGTTAAAAATTCAATTATGGGAACTGTTAAATGAAAACTACAAACCCTCCAAGCACACCAATTATATGCCAAGTTCAGCGAGTGTGACTTCTTTAAGGAAGAAATATAGTAATTGGGGCATATAATCACAAAAGAAGGGATCGCGGTGGAGCTCGAAAAGATAAAGACCATAATGGAATGGCCTATACCAAAGGATGTGGTAGACATCAGGTCCTTCATGGGATTAGCCGGTTATTACAAAGAAGGATTCTCAAGAGCAACATATCCTATCACTTCCTTACAGAAAAGGAAGAGCTTTTAGATGGACCCCAGAATGCCAAAAAAGTTTTGAGTAGCTTAAGCATCTAGTCAATATCGTACCCGTTCTAAACATAGCTGATCCTAGCAAAGATTATGTGGTGTGCTCTGACGCAAGAAAATAAGGTGTAGGAGCCGTGTTGATGCAAGAAGGGAAGGTAATTGCTTATGAGTCCAGGAAACTGAAAGAACATGAGTAGAAATATTCTACTTATGATCTAGAAATGGGAGTCATCATTCATGCCTTGAAAATGTGGCAACATTATCTTTTAGGAAGGAAAGTTTTACTATTGACAGACCACCATAGTCTAACCAATTATTTTAGCTAGCCCACCTTAAATGCCAGGAAAGCATGGTGTGTGGATTTTCTAGGTGGTTTTGATTTCGAGATCAAGCATTTGAAAGGGAAAGAGAACCAGGTGGAAGATGCTTTAAGTCAGAAATTACAATGTTTATACGAGATTTCTTCCAACAAATGGAAAAGCCCCTTTGCAGAGATGGTTAAAAGGGCAGCAGAGCAAGATACGATGTATCAGCAAATGAAATAGCAAGTACAACACCCCTCCAACAAGGAAAAACAACTTGGTTATGCTTTAGGTACTGCTGGAATGTTGTATTACCAGGGGAGGTTGTATGTGCCCAATCAAAACATCATTAAAAACTTGATTTTGGAAGAATTTCATGAAAGTCACTATGTTGGACACCCAGGATATCAGAAAATGATAACAACACTCTGGAAGGAGTATTATTGGCCAGGTATGAAAAAGGATGTGGTTGATTATTTGGCACATTGTTTGGAGTGCCAACAAATTAAGGCAAAGCATCAACATCCTGCGGGGTTTTTACAACCACTACCTATTCAAGAATGGAAGTGGGAAACCATCTCAATGGACTTCATAACGGGTTTGCCCAAGACAAGGAAAAATAATGATTCCATCATGGTGGTGGTGGACAAATTAAGTAAATCGGAACATTTTATACCTGTGCAATTGACTTATAGATTTATGCAGATTGCCTACATATTCATGCGGAACATATTTAGATTGCATGGATTACCTAAAACAATCATTTCAGGCCGCGTGTAAAATTTACCTCAGTTTTTTGGAAAACACTGTTTGGAGAGTTAGGAACTCAATTGAATTTCAGTACAGCGTTTCACCCTCAAACTAATGGACAAATAGAACGGGTTAACTAGGTGGTGGAAGACATGCTAAGGTCATATGTAATGCAACAATCGAATAAGTGGGAAGATTATCTGCACTTGGTTGACTTTGCATATAATAATGGCTATCATATATCATTACAAATGAGTCCATTTGAGGTATTGTATGGGCAGAAGTTCCGCCCGCCCTCATGTTGGGGCGGGCCGGAAGATAGATTAATGTTGGGACCCAACATGATTGAGGAAATGGAAGAAATGGTTAAGAAAGTGTGAGTTAATTTAAAGTTATCTCAGGATAGGCAAAAGAACTTTGCTGACCGGAAGAGGAAATTTAGAGAATATCAAGTTGGTGATCATGTATACGTGAGAATTCGAGCAAAAAAGAGCACATTACAATGGAGCGGGTCCACTAAATTGGCACCCCGATTTTGTGGACCCCTCCAGGCCTTAGCAAGAATTGGGCCAATAGCTTACCAACTCGCTCTGCCAAGTCACATATGGGTCCATAACGTCTTCCATGTTTTTGTGTTAAAAAATATGTTTATGATCCTAAACATGTAATCAGATGGCAGGATATATAGGTGAGAATTATCTCTAGTTAATCAGTTGAAATGTTTCCTTTTAAAAGAAAACTGACTTAGGATGTTGCATGTTGCAGGTCAAACCAGAAGGAGAAATCTTGGTCGAACCGTTGAACATCCTCAATCTGAGAGAAGTAATGTTGTGGAAGCGAGCTATTACCCAAGTTAAAGTGCAATGGCAGCACTTTGGGCCTGATGAGGCTACCTAGGAAGATGAAGAGCTCATAAAAAAGGAGTATCTAGGGTTGTTCGTGGCCAAAAGACATCGAGATGATGTCTAATTTCAGGAGAGGGAGATGTAATTCCCCGGGAGAAAGTAAATATTTGACTTTACTGTGGTAAATGACAAACTGAATTGATATAATTATTTGTTTGAATTTAATAATATTTTCTTTTAAAAAAGAAAAGAAATGTTTCTTTAAGAGCTGGAAACTTCTCAAGGAGGAAGTTGGAAGCAAGATAGTTGTTGTGATTCAAACCCTAACTATTTTCCCTAACTGGAAGGGCTTCCAGAGGAAAATAGGGAAAGGGGGTAAAGGTTTGTGCTGTTGGGGGACAGGTAGAAAAAAGAAGAAGAGGAAAATGGCTAAGTCTGGTGATGACAAGATAGCCAAGCACTAAGTGTGAATGTCTTGCTGTAATGTCTTGCTGTAGATCAGTGGTCCTACATAGAGAGCTAGGGGGAGATTATGGTCTGGTCCGAACATATGAATGTCATGAGATGGGTCTACAGGCTAGGATTGGGAGTCAGGATAGAATTGGGAGCAGATGAACAAAGGTAATCTTGGCTTCTCAAGTGTTTTGCAAGTTACAGTGGCACAAGTAAGTGCCTGAACTATTTAGAAGCATTTAAAAACATTAAGGAAGTAAGCTATATTAAATGGTTGCACTGTTGTTATATATTATCAAAAACTGAGTCATTGGTGAAAGAGACTCTTACTAGAAACCCATGTTAATAACTAAGGAACAAAAACAAAAGAATATTGTAAGGGTCATCTTAACAGAAAAATTGTACAGTTAAGGGAAACAAAATTTATACATAAAAAAAACCATCTCTTATCGTGTTGGGACGTAGAGCAGAGCACTGTAGAGGTACGGGAAAATTGTGTATTAGTGAATAGAGAAAAGCCCAGAAAGAATAGCATTGTATAACTCTATAGTTGCTAATTAAAATTGCCTTCTGCGAGGGAGGAATTTACAAACTCTTGTGCCCAAAACCCTAGGTGTAGGGTATCGGTCTAGTTTTAAAAGCTTTTTATAGCAGGAGTTGAATTACATTTAAATGATGAAAGGGAGACCTGTGTTGAGAGTCGACCCAGCCCTCTAAGTGGATGGTTTTCCTAAATTCTTTCGGGTAGCCCCAAAACCCTCAAATTATTGTGTCTATACTCAAACCCTCAAATTATCATGTCTGTTCTCAAACCCTTAATTGAGGTAATCAATTATCTAATCAATTAATTGTCAGATAAGTATATGTCTAGTGGCTATACTGTTCCATCGTACTACAACAAGAAATAACCTTGGCTTTACTGCCAATTTTAAGTAAATATCTAGTGGTTATACTATTCCATCGTATTACAAACAAGAAATAACCGCGGCTTTACTGCCAAATTTTATTGGCGAAATTAAACATCAAAGAATATAAATACCCCTCTGCTAAATTACGTAGCTAGAGAATTGTAACAAATGAGTGAGTCGAGATACAACGTTATTTGGGAAACAGACCAAGTAATTCTTTGCAATAATAAACTAAGGAAACCATGAAAACAATAAAGGTGGAACTCATATTTATACATATATTGGCACCGCCTGGAACTCTGAAGTAAAATAAGTTGAAGAGCTATATTAGGTAAACAAAAATGCATGATATTCTCGTTTGGAAAACAGTATAAACCCTATAGTAATCGTAAGCCAAGAGGGAGACATTCCAAATGTACAAGATATACATAATCATCCCATAAACCGGATGTCATTAGCATATGACTTTGAGTACTTATAATGAAACATGAACTTAAGGAAATGGACAAACTGTAAGATAGTTGAAAATATTTACAAATAGGCGAGCGCGGCTCATTCGGCTTTAGAGGTAAAACCCTCGAAGCTAAATTTCTTTACAAAAAATATGTACATGATACATGAGAACAGAGTCTCGACGGGAAAGCTAAGAACCCGAGCAATACATTGCAAAAACAGTATCAAACTCTGGAGTTAGGTCCCTCTCACAAGTATATTAATGGAGCAATAATTTTAAAAACCATAACCAGGTGGAAACCCTCATACCCAACAGAATTTGGACGTAATTCCTTCTCTCGAGAACTGTGGTTCATTTGGTGTCAAGCTCGAAGACAGAGCCGAGAGGAACCTGCAAGAGACCACAGACATAAAGTTAGAAATCCAAGTAGTCTTAGGACAAACAAAAGAAAAAAACGAAGAACTCTGAATGCATGAGGTAGGTTCAACCATTGTTGCGCAAGGAAAATTGGAATTACACAGTGTATACAACGAAATATTTACCAGTGGCGGAGTTGGAAAACGAAGATAAAGGCATGGCGTGTTGAGCACCTCCCATTATCATCGCAAAAGCATGGTTGAGGAGTAGAACAGGACATGGAGGAGAGCAGCAACCAAGCGGTGGATCAAGCGAAATGGCAGAAAAATGAAGTTCCGAATCAAGACCAAGTGGTGTGTACAAGGACCAAGCTCTCCACAACCGTTGGATCGCCAAGCCAGCTCCAACACCGTTGATCCAAAATGGATCCCGAGGCTGTAGCAGAATCGGTCAAAACTGCACATGCCACGTACAGTGGTAGTGCAGGTATTAAAATTAGTATTCCAAACTTAACAACAGCAAGGCGGATATGTCGGCGGTCATAGTTCCGTAATCCATTTTCCCATAGCAACCCACCGTGTAGATTGAACTGGGACCATGGCTTGATTAAATGTTGAGTCTGCCACCTTCATAAATATATGGATTATGTGTACGTAGATGGGATGCGGAGTTAAATCGCATTGAAAGATGTAGAATGATTTTATTTACAAACGATGCGAATTAAATAACTTTGGGATATGTAAATGCTTATATTTATAACTCTAAAAAAAAATTGGGTATATGACATTATGTTATATTTGGGTATATGAAATTATGTTATATTTTCCAATATGAAATCAATGTTTATGTAATAGAATATAAATAAATATATATAAATATTAATGTTTATTTATTATTATGTTATATTTTTTCTCATATGAAATCAATGTTTATTATTATATGTATTTGTTATTACATTATATTTTTCATATAAGTATAATGGTTATTTATTATTATATATTGTGTATATATTAATTATATTGCTGGAGTTTTTAAATTATTTGTTTGTATGATGGTATGATGAAATCAAATGTTTATGTGAATTGAATATAAATATATATTTATTTATTATTATGTTATATTAATATTAATGTTTATTTATTATATGTATTTGTTATTACATCATATTTTTTCATATAAGTAATAATGGTTATTTATTATTATATTTGCTATATATTAATTATATTGCTTGAAGTTTTTAAATTATTTGTTGATATGATGGGGATGATGTAATAAGGAAGGTTCGATATTTGCACAGTGGAAGCCTTAAGTAAATAATAACAGTGTGTTATAGGGTGATCATGTTATAAAGGTTTTTATTAATTCAATTTTATAAGAGCTATACTTTTTAATTTATTAAATCTAACTCAATAATTAATAACAACAAACAAAAAAAAGATACGATAGCCAAATTTGGTGCTGGCGGCGGCAGCAGTGAGAATTAACGGCAATTTTCAGAAGGGTTATAAATTTTGATAGGTCTGTTGAATTAGTATTGTGAAACGAATGAGAAAAGACGAACTCCTCCTGACCTACTTACATACAAACATTGTGCAGCAACGGTTGTGACAGGAATCAAGATTTTGATCAGGAGAATCAAGAAATCAAGAGTGATGGCGTGGGCATTGTTGCTCCTTTTTTTCTTGTTCATTGCAGTGCCAGCAGAGGCAGACTCTCAAGGCGGAGGTGGCAACTCCAGCGTCTCTGCCATGACCATGCACACGCTCTTGGCAGGCAACAGCATCATCGAAATCCCTGCAAATGCCAGGGATGGTATTCTGGCTAGCGTGGTGGGTGGGTCGCGGCCTTTAAACTATCCTAATTCTGCCTCCTTCGTTCTCCTCAAGCCGCTAGAGAAAAGAGATCAGGTGCTCATCATCTGCGGGGAAAGAGCAGATCAGTGTTCTTATCTGGCAGCTGACTTATACGACTGGCAAGTGGCAGATGTACCTCCGCTCTTAATGATGTTCTTGCGGTCTGCCATGGGCTTTTGCTTGCATAGCTGGATGGGTCAAGTAAAAGAGAATATACCTGTTTCTATGGTGATTGCCGCTCACAACCTGCGGCGGCTCTTCACAGTGCAGATGGTGGTTTCAATGATATCACTTGTAGTTATCGCTCTCACTCTTGTAAGAAGGTTCTGTAAAAGACCTGCAATATTGGCAGCACTGGATATGGTCGTGGATTTTATAATGAAGGTGATGTTTATGGCAGAGATGGCGGTGGCTCTGGCTCTCATTCTTGCTGTGGCTTTTTTAAGGCTATGTAAAAGACGTTTAGCGATAGCGATTTTAATGGCCGCACTAGTTCTAGTTGTGGTTCTGGATTTTGTAAGGGTACCCGCTAAAATACTTACAATCACCTTGATTTTAATAATGACAGGGCTGTCTTTAGCTCTAGCTTTTCTAAGAGTTTATTTTCTAAGAGTTTCTGAAAGGCTAATGATTATGATGTTACTAACAGCACTGGGTATGGTTGTGGCTTTTCAAGTGGTATCCACGAGATTTGAAATGATGTTGATTTTAAACACAAGACTAGCTTTGGGTTTTCTATATAGACTTCCGAGGATGGTGATTTTAAAGACAAGACGAGGTGCGGATTTAGCTCTGGATTTTCTATATAGACTTCGAATGGCTGTGATTTTAAAGGTCAAGAGAGCTCTGGATTTTTTGGATAGACTTAGAATGATGATGATTTTAATGACGAAGCTAGCTCTGGTTCTGGCCCTGGGTTTTGTAACTGTATCTACGAGACGTACAGTGATGGTGATTTTAATGACAAGTGTGGCTATGGCTGTGGCTTTTTTAAAGGTGTCTAACAGACTTAGAAGGATGGTGATTTTAATGACAAGACTGGTATTGGATGTGGCTTTTCTGGATAAATTTATAAGGATGCTGATTTTAATGACCAGAGTGGCTCTGGCTTTTCTAAGGATATCTAGAAGATATACAAGGATGGCGATTTTAATTACAGGACTGGCTGTGGCTGTGGGCTTTCTAAAAGTTTCTAAAAATCTTAGAACGATGGTGGTGGTGGTGATTTTACTGGCTTCCACTCTCCTTGTGACTGTTTTATTATTCAACCATTTATTCTTACCTGTAAGCTTTCATATGCATCTATATTTTCAATTACAGATGCGTTAGAGGTTTGGCATGGAAATAATTCAATGCCAAATGGAAATGTATATATATGAATCGGTTGCAGATTCTAGCGGCGTGTTTCTTGTCGTCCGGTTATGCCTGCATTCTGCATGGGATGTATTAATGTTACAGTTTTGGCATGCAAATAATTGTATGCCAAATAGAATATATTATTTATACACCAGCTGCGACAGATATCAAGATTTTGTAATGACAGAAGGTGGCCGTTTAGGTTTCTTGAAATCAGAATTATTTAAATTAACGGTAATTTTAAGTCCTGCCTGCCTTCAAAACAAAGATGTTGAAGCAAACTCAGGTGTTGATCTGTGACCGGGGAGCTGGCCGCTGCGCCGACTCATGTAAATAGAGTACATTGTTTCCGCGAAAGGAGTTATGTATATATTTGTTCAGAATATCTCTTCTCAATGGTTTAATGTGTGTGTAATAATTTAAATTCTGGTAAATGTTGTACAATACTACCCAAAAACTTTTATGGCGTAGAAATAAATAGAATAATATATATATTTGTAGATTTTGAGCATAAATGCTTCCATTCCATTAGCAAAAGCCGCCGTTTATAGAATGGAAAATATATTAGAATTGTTAACAGTAGTGTGATTAATTCATTTTTTGATTAGTAAGATAATTTTGTATTCGTGTAAAGAGGAGAAAGTTTGATACAGTGAAAGTAGTATAAATTTGTTGTTTTTGTTTCCGTTTGATTAAGATTTGATTTTTTAAGGAAATAAAGAAATAGTTACGAGGATAGGTTTGTTGTTTTGGAATTATATTCATATGTTTTCCAAATATTTATTTATTTGAATTGAATGGAATGGAAGAAGATTTGGATTAAAAAAGGAGGAGATCCGCGATGTGATGTTTGAGTGAGTTAAGATAAATTATATACTAGCATTTGCACCAGATGTTGCAAAGGAAACGCCGTAAGTCATAAATTGAAGAAAACAAATAGAGCAAAAAAATACTTTGATAAAGAACAAGAATATATTGAACACTCAAATCAATGCCCCATTAACTGGAACCACTTAGTAGACATTCCATACAAAATGGGCATATGATCCGAGAACATTGGTGCATAAGAGAGCCAATTAGTCAGGTAACATAAGTATAAATGGTTTCATAAATTAAAATCCACAGGTCTAACAAAGCTTGCCTAGCCATTTAAGATATAGAAGCTATCTTGTTTAGCCATTTAAAATATAGAAGCTTCGAAACCTTTGTATATGAGCTATTGTCAAAGCACTGCCCTTGTCCTCAGAAGCATTACCACTAGTACCAAGGAGATCAGGACCTTCAAGCTGCCGAACCCCATGTATTTCATTGCCTGATCTTAATGATTTCATTTGGTTATGTAAAAGCCCCATGTATTTCATTGCTTGATCATTATGTAAAAGGTTACACCTTGTCTGGAAATTTAGAGTTGAAAATTTAAAGGCTATCATCATATTTTCGTCTTCAACGTTGATTGGCATGCCATGAATATGTGGGGTTTTTTTGGGAGTTATCTAGGCAACCTTGCCCAATTTTTTGTTTGAAATTCAGTTAGTTTTTGTTATTGGGGTTTGTGGTTTTTTTTTTTGCTGGTGCGCCCTTTGGGCTTTCTTGGCCGGCATACGTGTTCTGCTCACTTGTTGGTCTCTTAGCCATTTTTCTGATTCGTTGTGAGACATTAAATGTTCAGCCTAACTAATGTTTTTAACATAGCACGTTCCCATGGATAAATTTACGAGGTGGTTGTTTTTTTCTCAGGAAAAATAAATTAATTTAAAAAATAATAATAATAATGCATTCATTTGATATATAATAATATTATATATATTGAATTTAGATATATTATTATAATGTTTTGTAATTATAATAATCATAATTTAATTTTAAAATTATGATTAAGTTAGTAATCAAATTACTAATTTATATATATATAATAATGTTTTGTAATTATAATAATTATAATTTAATTTTAAAATTATGGTTATGATATGTATAGACTTTTTGGTTTGTGAAATAAATATATTCCTTTGTGTAAGATTTGGTTACAAAAGTTTATAAAAATATAAGAATATAAGTGTTTTTCATTTTAGATTGAAATATATAACCTCTTAAAAGATACATATTCTTAAACTACTAGTATTTTTTTGATAAATAAATAATTATTAATTTAATTAATCATATAAATTTGATGGGTATTTGATGCCCATCAAAGTATTTGATAATGTTCAAATCTTATCGAGAAAAACTGAGAATGCAAATTAATTGTTAAAAACATCCAAACTGGATTTAGTTTTCACAACCTATATAATCCCTGAGTCCTGGTATATTCGGCTACCGACCACCATTACGAGGTGCCAGAGACTTTTCAGATCCCGTGATGGTAAGAGCAAGTCTAAGGAATATGTCATTCTGCTTCATCAGTGGCAGGGCCTGCTGTGTTGTCTTTCCCAATACTTTCCCATATACGATGGCAAGGCTTTCCATCATGGCACTGGTGCTCGTTGAATTTGACAGAATGGAGAGGAGAAGAAGCAAGTGGCTCCTCCTTTAAAAATATTTGAACAGTGGATTTTAGTGAAAGCTATTTTTTCAATGGAATGAAATGTAGGTAGAATGTGCAGATGCCTTTTTGGTTCCTTGTTTGTTATGGGTCCACTTCTCTCTGCTGCTTAAATGAAGATAAACTTTACGATGGAAGATAAGTCAAATTTAGATATAAATTGGCTTTTAACCAAGCTTTTGTATGATGTGGATGGAACATTTATATTCTCGGAAAGGGAAATTTGTCATCATTTGTGTGTGCATCTTTTGAACAGGGACATTCTGTAGTCTCTATATCCTCAGGGCCTCGGTAACCAAAACATGTTGATTATGCTGGGGATGATAAGAAGAAGATGCATTAATTGCCGAATCTGATGCGCTGGATTCTGAGTGGTCATATCTCTCAGAGGCATCTGCAGTTTCCATGTGTCCTGCTGTTTTGTATCTTCGGAGCAAATGCAATGGAGAAGATCCATGGATTGGAGTTGTTTGTCCGCTTTGAAATCCCGAAAACACAGTTGATTTGCGTGTGAAACCAGGGGAAGAATGCTTTGACTTTCTATCTCGTTTTGTTTTTTTTCTTAGCATTTTGTTGCCATCTGTTCAAAGCATTGGCTGTCTGTTCTTCAAATATTGCCTTCTTCATGTGAGATCCCATCTGCATAAAAATATCACATCATATTTTAAGAGCATATTCCTTTATACATGATATTTAACCAGAACAGAGTGTTTTTTGAATGATCCAAAAGCTCACTAAAACATTTGTACATATTGGAAAAACAAAATTTTCCCCAAAAATGGATGTTCTCTATCTATCAACAAATAGGGTAAAATGAATGTTCTCTATCTATCAACAAACAGGGTTATATCAAGAAATAAAAGTAAAATGATTTAAAGAGAAATCATCATTTCTATTTCTCTGCTTTTCTAGAAGGCTCCAGACTGCAACAAAATTTAATTT
>APFE030256205.1:11681-41560 GCA_000404065.3 Pinus taeda
TTTATGGGGTTCGGGGCAGCGCCCCGGAAAATTTTGGTTTTGGACCCTATGTTAGGTTAGGCAGACCCACCTATGGTTTTGTGCATGATTTTCGCACATGTTTTTTGGATGTGATTGTTTTCGGTCCATGGTATTGGATGCTTCAGCATGTATAAATATGTATTGTAACATTGAAAGGAACATAATGAAAAATCAAGGTGGTAGTCTCGGTTTTGGGATCCAATGGGAAATCTCTGTGTATATGTGTTTTATGTGTTATGCTCTCGCATTTTATTTTTCCTGTGATTTAGAATTCATATGGAGGTAATTTATGTACGGGTTTAAAACCTACAAAAAAATGTTGAGTACATCCCTCTGAAATGTGGCAGGTGCATTGCACATCCCAAAGGGTAAGACTCTGTAAGCAAATGTTCCCCAAGGACAGGTAAAGGTAGTTTTATCCTGATCTTTAGGGGCAATCTAAATTTGATTGTATCCACTGAAGCCATCTCGGAAAGAAAAGAATTTCTTCCCTGCCAATGTGTCCAAGACATGGTCAATGAATGGTAGGGGAAAGTGGTCTTTCTGGTTGCTTTATTCATTTCTCTATAGTCAACACATATTCGCCATTTTCCATTCTTTTTCAGCACCACTACTAATGGAGAGATCCACTTGCTGTTAGATAATGGGTAGATAAAGTTTACATCTAATTTTTTTTGCAATTCAGCTTTCACAATATCCTTAAGATGAGGGTTTAATCTCCGTTGGGGTTGGAGAACGGGTCTAGCATCCTTTTCTGTATAGATGTGGTGCATACACAACTGGGGATCAATTCCTTTCATGTCCGGGTAATCCCATGCAAAGGCTTGTTTATATTTTCTCATGAGTTGAACCAGTTTTTTCTCTTGGTCAGTAGTCAGGTTTTTGTTAATGTTCTAAGTTTTTCCTGGCTCAATTTCTATGGTTTTGCTATTATAAATAGAGGTGGTTGGTATTGATTGATTATTAGTATCTTTTAGGGGATCTTCTTCTACTTCATTCTCAAATGTTGCTTCGATCATGTGACATTTGAGATGGGATCTGACTTTTGGTTGGTTAATGCAGGTGTTTATGATGTCATCTTTTGTTTCATCTTTAAATTTGATAGCATCTTCTATGGTTAGTGGTGATCTAATGTTTTCATTTAGGTATGATACAGGCTGCTTTCTGGTTTTGATGAATGTTAAACTTGGCTGAGCTGGAGGATATAAGGCTAAATTCTTTACATTGCTTCCTCTTCCTATAGTCATGCTACCTGTTTGAAAGCTAATGTAAGCATCTGCAGTTTCTAGCCAAGGTCTACCTAGAATTAAGGAGTGTCCATCCAGTCAGTTTCTAGGGTTGATGATCAGAAATTCTACAGGGTATTCCCAAGAGTCTACAGATAACATTACATCATGCAATGTGTCTTCTGGTCTGATTACTGATCGCTCAACCAACTCCAATAAGGTTGTGGTTGGGTCTAATGATGTAATGCCAAGCTTTTGAAAAGTGGTGGTTGTGAGAATATTGATTTCTGCTCCTAAATCAATTAAGGCATTGGGGAAGGAGCATCCATTTATTTGCACCATGACTATAGGGTTTCTTGGTTCCTCATATTTTATAGGTGTTTCTCTTCCTGATAGTAAGTCAGATAAGGTACCGACTACCTGGACAGTTGGATTTGTTGTTATTGTCCTCTTTGGCTTTTTCATACATAACTCCTTGATGGTTTTTGCATAAATTGGGATATCTTGAATAGCCTGGAAGAGTTATACACAAATTTTTCATTTCTCCCAGAAGATCAAAATTAGGGTGTTCTATTGGGCAAGGTATGATTAGTCATTCTGGGAATGGTGGAGAAGAGGTGGTTTCTTGTTCATGAGTTTTTTGTCTAACCAGATCTTCTTCTTGTGGTGTTTGTTCTATAGGTAACGGATTTTCCATTTGAACATTTTTATCTCCCTCTGATTCTATTATACTCCCAGATCTTAATTGAAGATCATTTCACTCCCTTAACTCGGTTTCAGGTTCTCGTCCTTCAATAATTTGCACAGACTGAACCGATCTGTTGTTGGGGTTCGGGTTGGGTTGTGCTGCGAGATGCAGTCTTAAGTCGGTCTGGGGGTTCTGTTGCAATGTGTAAGGTGCTGGAAGTGTGGGCTGAGATAGGGGGATCATTCCTGCTGGTTGACTTGTGGGTCTTTGCTAGTTCGACTGCTAGTTTTGACTCTGTGAGGTCGAGGGTGACCATTGTGATGAATATGTGTTATTTTGCCAGAATGGTGGACAGTAAGGAAATTTTGGCCAATTGGTTTGATTTCTTTGATTTGGCCATGGTGACATGGGGAATGGCTGTTGTTACCATTTGGGAACAGGTGGTTAATTCTGCCACATTCCATTATATTGCTAAGCATTATACTAAGGAGGCTAAAAAGAAGAGGATGGATCAAAAAGTATACCTATTTGTCACAATTGCCACTGGCGGCGCTGATTTAGTAGGTAAACTAGTTTTGTTTCTTCTTCTGCTTCTTTATAGACTACTTTCAGTTCTGGGAGTGATGGGAAACTTTTTGTTGAGTGATATTTCGTATGGATGGTGCAAATTTGGACTCTATCGAGCGGGCATTCTTTGTGGCTATGTGTCTTTCTGCATCTAGGACAAAATATAACCAAGTTTTGTTCTACTTCTGCTTGCTTTTGTTTGGCTTGCATAGTACCCAACTGCATTGTCAGAGTCCCTAGGATATCAATTTTGAAATCCTCTAACAGAATGTCAATTTCTGTGTGAGTTATTCCTCCACTAGGGACTCTATTATCCCTTGTGATCATGTCGCACTCTGCTAGCTTCAGTCTTGTGCTACCTCTTGAACACCTGATGCCCAAATTAATGATGTCAGCAAAGTTTTCTTGATGTATGTCACCTTTACCCATAATGTTTAATGTTTCAATCCATTTTTCTTTCATCCCTTTAATCAGTGTAGTTTTTAACACATTATCAGGCAAGGGCAAAGATGCATAGGGAGATCTCTGGAGATTGTATTAAAAGAATTCTACATATTCCTCCAGTATTTCGCTAGGTCTTGCTACCATTTGAAATATCTCATCCTTTAATTCCCTAGATCTGTAATAGTCCTAATATTTCTTTCAGAAGGCAATTTTCATCTGATCCCAGTCATTTATAATGCCCCCACCTGACCCCATAAACCATCGTAAAGCTACTCCTTTTAATGTGGAGGGAAATAACTTTAGTTTTTGGGGATCGATGGTATAATCATACCCTCAGCACAATACATCAAACTCAAACAGAAATGCATATGGATCCTCTGATGTTAGCCCATGGAAGGTAGGGATATTCTGGAGAGGAATGGATTTCATAGGTGTGTTGACTGATGTGTCCACGATGGGATACTATAGTGTGGAGGTCTGAGGTGTTGGTTGGTTCTGAGCCATTTGATCAAATATGTGCCAATACCCTTCTAGCATTTCTAGAGAGTTGTTCCTAGGATGGATAGAAGAGATGAGAATGAGCTTAACAACACTTCCTTGCTAAACTATTATTTGAGGAGATCTTGTCTCCTCAGTTTCCCCGGTTTCTTCTTGAATGAACTTAATGGCACTCCCTTTGTCTAGGGTGCTAAGTGTTCTTGGTTGAATTATTACCTGGGGGGATCTTATCTCCTCTCTTTCTCCTCCTCCTTCACAAATGTTACTAGAATTCCCTTCTTGTAAGCAAATTGGGTGAGAATTTTCAATTTCTTGAAAAATCTGCACAATCTCTTCTGTTTGCTATGTACTTCAGAGAAAGCTACAGATGGTGAGCCTATGGCTTGAAGGGAGCCATTAGGTTGTCTGGAAGCAACTTTCCTAGGGCCTACAGATGGCTGACATTTAGCTTTCTTTATGATATTTTCTATGAAGGTTGATTGACTAAGGGTCACCAGTCCCTTAGTTTTGTCGGATTTGGGTAATGGATTTAGATTGTTTTCAGTTTTTTCTTCTTAGTCATACACACAACTCAAATATTTACCTCTACCCTAAGTTCTTAATACTTTTGCTGGAAAGCGGGCAAGGAGCAAGGTTTCTACATCCTCCGTATGTAGGTTCTTACCTTCCATTTTTAATTCCCAATTCTCTCATAACAGGCACTCATCAGATGCACACTACTCCTTAGAAATGGCTACACTCTCCCCAACAACGGCGCAAAAATGTTGAGGTATAAAAGGTGTCTTTTTAACTCCCAATTATCTTCACCTTAGTTATCAATCCAGGCAAGAATTTTTATTTCAAGAGTGTACACAGTTTGTGGCGGCTATTTACTCAAGAGTAATGTTTCTAAATTGTGGTACAGTGCTCTCAAATACAAGAATAAATGGATACAGCTAGTGAACTCAAATTACAATTAAAATAAACAAAACTAAACATTCATTCAAGTATTATTCAAGAATACAGTAACAATAACTCATTTCTTTTTCAATTGATTGATATTCCAAAAGTATTTGTTAATTTGAACAGCAGGGACCTCAGTCTAAGAGCATAGACAATAGTAGTCAATGCTCTTTACAGTGGAGAATCTCAAGGCAACATGTTGACTTGAATTACTAGATTGAAAATAGAACGTTGAACTCAAATTACTAAGTCTGAAATCATGATAAGGAAATATTGAAACAGGTAATTGAATAACAACTTAAACCAATACTTCTGCAACATGTAAAATAGAGTAATTACGTTTAATATGGGAATGTGAAATAACAAAGTGATGTGATAAATATAAATCATACCAAACCATCACACGACAGAAATCATAAGAGAATGATACAGGAACAACAAGTGAATCCACCAGGGCCAAGCCCTTAGCTGCTAGTGAACACCATCGGATTACTTCAGCATGAGAGAAGTAACAACAACTGTATTATATATCAATCATTTGCAAAATAGTTACAACCAATTTGTACTATGTTTCAACAACGAGAGTCGATGATCAAAGTAAAAATACAATAGTAATTTTTGAATAATCTCCAATCCCCCATTCTCTTTACAATCACTACCTTTTATAATGGCCAAGAGATAAGAGGGGTAAAATAGGAACAACGACCCCTTAGGATCAAGAGATCCTGAGGGATTCACGCAATCTTCCATCTTTAGTTAACTTTCTTCCTTGCGTTGATGTTGTGATCTCCTTTGTTCTTATCCATAACTGTGCGATCCATCCTTGGATTGCTGCCTGTATGTTGTTTCCTAGCTAGGGAATAACAGTTGTTCCATTTCATCTTTTTCCTTTCCTTGGTTAGGGATGGTAGTTGTTAAATTTCATCTTTTTCCTGCATGAATAAGGACAACAATCAACTAATTTGTGATATTAGATGATTTCCTTGTTCTCACCATAATCTTTTGATATATTATCATTTTAGGATATAAAAGGAATATGACTAAAGAAAAGGATGACGAAATAAGTAAGATATACATACCTTTTCCATAGCTCAACACTCACGGCTGGGGAATTGCTGGAGGATAGCCAATTCCACATAATTGATAGGGATTTACCAAAGGCTGTGAGGTACACTTTACTCTAGGCCACGAAGGATGATAAGAGGATATGCGACAGCAAAATTGTCTGGGTGTTCATGGAGATTAACCTCATAATGGGGATTAACCATAAGCCACAGTTGTCACCCACTGTTTACAATAGTCTGTAGAGTTTCACAAAATTTAAAGCAGACATGCATAACATTTATATCAGGGTGCGCAAGGACCTGACTAAATAGTGGAAAAATATACCCTTTGTAGCCACCAATGAAATCATTTTCAATGCACTAGAGGTGTGGCTGCCAGAGTGGTGTGCCCTAGACATCGCATAGATCAAGAAGTCGACAGTGCAAAGAAATAAAGATGAGGCCAAGCTGCACATTGCACAGTTGGCCGAAAAATGAAGGAAGGAAGCAGCGGCAGTAGAAGTACGGGCAGCGAGGGATGTGGCATAGAAAGCAATTGAGCAGGAAAAGGCCGCAGAAGTAGAAACAACATAGGAGGCAGCTGCGAAGGTGGGCGAGGGCCACACGACACAGGGGGGACAAGCAGAGGAAGTAGAAAAAAAAGAAGGTGTGGACCCACAAACAGTGTCAATGCAGCTAAAGCGCCAACACCTAGTAGAGTGGGCAGGGTCACATAAGAAGGTCAAGGCCTCAAAATTGTCCATTGACCTGATCCCCCTAATCGAGGGTGATCTACATGACATCGGAGAGACGGTGCGTGATGTCACCAATGAGGTTCTCCAAGATTTCATGCAGGAGAACTAGATTGTATTGGGGGCCTTTAGAGCATAGTTGCAGGAATTACTGGCACGCCCCCCTCAGGTTGTTATGCTTTCGACCAACCTCGTAGTTGGATCCACGGCAGCAGAGTAGATGTTGCACGCATGGATGTCAAATACCATAGTGTTGCTGGAAGGGGCACTAGTCCAATGAGGCCGACCGGCCTATGGTCAGCGTGCTGAAAGGTCTCAATATCAATATAGCTTCAATCCCGCATGAGACCTTATATGTGTTGCAAGATGGGATAATTGTAGAGCTGCGAGCTAGGGAGAGACATGCGCTCCAAGTCCTCAGTGAGAAGAAAATAAATATGGAACAGCTAAGCTTGCAACATGACGAATTGGTGTCACAGAATAAATATTTTGTACAGGTGATAGACGATGCTTGGTAAAAAATCCCGGAGCTGACCATCCCAGCAGACATATCAACAGAGGCGCGGATCCATAGGTTAGCAGTAGGAGTCTGCAAGGTGAGGAAAGAAATGAAAAAGGTTTAGCTTGAGCTGAACCTTCAGATCACTGAGTTGTGGTTAAAGGCACAACCATCCACTCCCCCAGAAGCCAGAGAATAGCACGCTAGCACTGTCACAGCAGGATTGGAGGAAATTGGAGGTGCAGTGCGAGACTCCACCAGTATGTTGGAAGAATCACTTGAGGTCCTCTCAAATTTGTAGGAAGACCCCAACATTTAGTGCTTAGAGATAGAGGCGCGAGAGCTCCAACAACAGTATGATAGTGTCCAAGGAACTGTGTAGACGGTGGTCCTCACTCAGAGGCTTGCATGGATGCAGCAAGCTAAAGCACTGAAGGAGCAGGTGGACGTAGGACGACATAAGGAAGTAGTCTTGAAGGCATGTGTTCAGCCTTGGATCGACGAGGCCTTCACCATCAGGGCAGAAATAGAAGGCAAGCTTGCACACATGCAGGGCATGCACACATTAATGTAGAGAAGCACTCCTGACACAGAGGTCTTGGAAAAATGTATGCATAAGATCCAACAAGCAGTAGCTCAGTGTGTTGTTGACCTCTGCGTAGTTCGAGAACAGTTGGAGGGACTCCATGTAAAGATTGCTACACTGACATAGTGACTCGAGGGAGACTCACGATGTTTTTGTTGGGGGCCTGTTGGGCATGGAATCCCTCAAAGGCATGTTTTGGGGCTCAAAGCCAAACTTTTGACCAAATCTTGTTGTAAAGCTCCATGAATTGCAGGCGCATGGTGCGAAAGTGTGATAGAGTCACAGGGTTGTCTGCCCTAGTTTTGTAATGTAATATTGGCTGGATAGACCTACCCATGGTCCGTGGACCATGGGATTGTATAAACAGAGAGAGACTCTAAGTGTAAAAGGGGAGATAGATATTAGAAGAGAAGTATGGGAAGTCTAAGTGATTGAGTCACAGGGTAAATTGTGCCTTTGGGTCGTAGGGTAGGAGAAGGCTCTGCAGCTATGTGTGCAGAGGCCTAGTAGTCCACAACTGAGTATGTGGACCCCTGCAACTAAGTGCGCAGGGCGAGTTGAGGCTGTAACCATGGAAAGAATCAATAAAGAGAAGTTTTTCTATAATTATGTGTATTTGTTCTTGGTTTAATGCATGATTGATATAATTTGCGAATATACTATTTATTTACTGCGCACACCTGTATGAAGGTTCTATGATGTTAAGTATAACTTACAGCACTCAAGTAGGCAAAGATAATTAACTAATATTGGAATATAAGCAAGGTTTTGGCGCAGAGCGTGGCACACAGCCCCTGGGTAGGGTTGCGCAAAGCCAATATATCAAGATGCAAGGAACAGGAAAGTGCGCGAAGCAACCTACTTGCAAGGACAAACCACAGACTAGTCGAAATCATCAGACATCTCAAGGGTGTAGAAACTTGGTTCTAGCACCCTCGCATACTACTTCGGGTGAGACCCTAGTCCATGCTCTATGGAATGTTACTAAAAGGGCCAGTAGTACCAGGATTTGTTTAACTAATTAACTCTGAACTTGGGTTAGGCCCCAACAAGCCAACAACATGACATGTAATCTGTGGACTTTTCACGGTGTTATGTGACACTACATGCAGCTATGAAGCATATGCATACCCTTGACTGTGACATGCAAGAAAACGAAAGGAAAAAACACAAGTTGCGTCATGCACATGTGCTTACAATGTAAGATTCCTCGAATGCATGAGCTATAGGATCGTGTAGATCGAGTGGAGGTAGTATGTGTGTGGGATTGATCTTCAATGCATACAGATGAATGATGAGGGGCCTTGGGTGTTTCAACAATTTCCTGATTAGAAGTGAAACCAACCTCAGGACAACGTAGGCCTGACATAACCATTAGCTCTAGCTAAAGTTCCTTGACAGTTTGGGGGGTTTCAACTTTGCCAACAGATGTATCATCATAAACATGTGGCTTTGAAAAATCGACTGTGATAGAATCATCATCATGATCAAATACGATAGTAAATAGATCACGATAGCTAAGATCATAAAAATCAATGATTTCATTTGCATCCTCATGGTCTAATGAATCAAATAGAGGGGTAGATGAGAAGGAGATAAATTCACCCTCTATGTTTCTAGAAAAAGCAAATGAAAAGTCAAGTGGATTTTCAATGAATAATGTATCCTCTCCCTTGTCGAATGATGGACTAACATCTGGTGTGTTCTGCAAATGATCAACAATGTGTGCATCCATAGATGGGGATACACATGCGAAATCATGGATGGCAGGTTCACCAAAGATGTCAGGAAATAATGGAGGAGACTCGAACATAAGGGATTTATCCTTCGTTGAGTGTCGATGCTGAAGCTCCCAATCATACTCTTCATGCATGAACACACATGTTGGTTATGTCATACCAACTCCATCGATGGCTTAATCCTCATTCACAATAAGTGTAGAGTTTTGAATGGAAGAATGCAAGACAGTATCATTCAGAGGGTCATCCAACTATGAAGACGAAGGTTGAGGTACAAAATGCATGTGACAACTCAATGGAATCACAAACAAATTTGCACGAAAATTAAGCGAAGCGATGTTGGGAGGATGTGCTAGTTGATCGAATGTGTGTGCCTATTCTCTCTCATCACTTTATAGTGGTGGAGCTATTTGATGAGGGGATGGAAAACAATCACTTATGACAGCGACCATGTCCATATGTGATTGTGCAGCTCCATCACTGAGGTATGTTGAGCGAAGCTTGAGCTAAAAATTCTTCTTGTGATGTAATGATTTGTTAAGACAATAC
Organism: Pinus taeda; assembly: GCA_000404065.3. Taxonomy (NCBI): domain Eukaryota; kingdom Viridiplantae; phylum Streptophyta; class Pinopsida; order Pinales; family Pinaceae; genus Pinus; species Pinus taeda. The sequence continues at coordinate 21,236 of APFE030256205.1, forward strand.
GTGAATATATCCCAAAGATATGAAATTTCATCTGACTTTTCAAAGCTTCAAACTAAAAATCATGGAAGCATTGCCAAAAATCCATAGGCGATTCATGAAGGGCCTTCCACTGTTGTAACCATTTTTGGTCAAGAGATTCTAGATCGAAATGATGGAAAGTGGATTCAATGAGATCACAGAACTGCTCAAGTGAGTGCATACTGTCAGCAGGTAGGCTGCAACACCACCATTGTGGGGATTCACAAAGTGTGTATGCAAGCAACAGACTGACCTCTTCTGCATAGAACTCATTTGCATTCTCAAGGAATGTATAAAATTCTTCTAAGTAATCAGGGTAGGCCACTTCATCTTCACCATCATACATGAATTTAGACAAGAGATCAAAAAACTACCTCGTGAGGTTGAGAGGTTCGGCATGCGAAAAACATCATGGAGGGGTGAGTGTGACAGAATCCATGATGGATGTTCAAAGGTTCAAAATAGGATGACAGGACACAACTTGTTATCTAGCCCTCCTTCTAGTGCCAAAAAAGTTGAGAGTGCTAGACCCACTGACATGTCAGGGGATCTCCCTAGTAAGAAGTTTCAACTAGACCTTAGATCGTTTGGAGTAGGAGTCCTAGTAGTGGGTCGAACGGTATTGCTTTGACCATAGTTTCACACAGAGGAAAGTAAGATGTCCCTATTGGTAACAAGGGTGTGACATATGCGGTAAGTCAAGGAAGGTGCATGAGTGGTTCTAACATACAGAGGGTGAGGTGAGTGCACCTGTTGGAAACCTATGAAATCATGTAGTTAAGAAGGGAACACATGAGCAAAGATGCATCACAACATGGAAGGCAGATAAGCTAGTAATCCAAAGTGATGGTTAAACCAACAACACATTTCAGTAACATTCATACATACATATACAGAAAATAGCTACACATGCATGCGTAAGAAAACATATACATATATCATTTAGAGTAAACAAGATGGTTGAAATAAAATACGACATATGTATGAAGTGTTCTGGCTCTATTATATTAAGAAGCAAAAGTTCTAGTCATACAATACAACCATGACCAACCACTAGTTCAAACAAAAAAACGTTACAGTCTCTCCTGCCTGCTCCTCCAAAGAGATATACTAGCTCTGCACAGTGGAGAAGCCAAGGCTCATTACAATACTCTCCAAGATTTCTCTAAGATAATCATATCAGAAGCTTGGCTAACCAAAAGCCTCTACAATGAGTTACGACATACTATATATAGAAAAGGGTGGGGTGGCGCTTGACATTGTCCTTTGTGACTATTCACCTATCCTCATGACTCTTCATCTACTCTATGACTGTTATATCCAACTAGCGACACCTGAAATTTCACTTGAAAAGACATTACATAAAATCCACACATGTACCCATGTGATAGAAAATAGGCTTGAGCAAGCCATGCAAGACATCACTATCACTCGGACAATTGTGGGAAGACCAACTCTTCGACATCCTCATGATGGTCGACAACGGTGAACTTATGCCAATATTGGTAGTCTGTGATGGTGTCTGTGTACTCTGTGGTAACATCTTTCTAGAAATGAACTCTTGCCTCCATAGCATCTGGGTACAATGCTCAAGCTCCTCTTTCCAACTTGTATGATAACATGCACATCATTGTCTTGAGTGTGGCCGAACCAGTGACATATTGATGCATGGTGTCTACACTGATCACCAAGTCTGCACTGGTGGCTATGCACATCAACTCGTTAAAGTACGAGTCAAGCTCGAGTTGGACCTGTTCCTTTGTTTTTGCCTGGGTGAGTGTCCCAATATATGGGATCACGTGTGCGCACAAAACAACATCCATACTCCTGAATAACCATGCATGGGAAGCCTATAGGATAGTCATGAGATGTGAGAGGTCTTCATAGTTCTAGATCTGACTCCAGATACGTGGCTTCAGCTCGACTACTCTGGGGTTCATCATCTTGGGCAAGTGTAACAGGGCTCCCTTATATCTCATTGTCCATGCTTTCATGTAGTCAACAACAATATACACGTTTTACAAGTTACATCCTCTCTTAGCACATCATTGCTCCCAATCATTGAGATGACAACTGCTTTATGTACTGTGCTAAACTTGGAATACAATGCTCGCATGAATGACTCAAGGGACAATACTTAATCCAATATTTTCTTCCTCAACTCTATTGGGCGTATGTTGTAACCAATTCTCCTCCTTGCTTGGTTGTATGTATCTCCTTAGCCATTCACTTGTCCTCTGCTATCAGGAAGTGAACACTCGAGCTAGTGGCTTCGGCATATGCTCTGGTAGCATCGACCAATGATGATGGATGTTTGCACATGTTGGACATGATCACTTGTTCCTCGAACTACGCAAGAGATGTGTTTCCATCCGGAGTAGACACTCTACGAGATTGCACCACTCTATGTCATGAATCATTGAATTATATGTTGTGCATCTCTCCTTCCAGATTGTTTGCAGGGATCTCAATGTCTCCTTGGTCACTTGGGCTTGCTCCACTTCCGGATCTTGTGAAGATGGTAAGTCAACCTCTCGGTGGTAAGGCATGAGGTCGATCTCTTTCTCTAACTCATTGTGGAGTACTAAAGAAGGTATGCTTTTGATAATTATTTCAACGTCTTTTCATTAGAACTTACAAACCTTTTTGCATCATGAAATCATAAAACGATAAAGAATTGTAATAAAACATGTGAGGTTAATATGCAAGACGAAAACGCTGACAATTGTCATTTCCTTATGTAGGAAGGAGGAAAAACGGGAAGTTTCCATTCCAAAGGAAAGGACAAGGATGGGTTAACCATTGTCCCTTTGATAGGAGACCGTATGCAAACAAGGCAAAGCAAATCAAAGCAAATCAGCTCAGGAAAGGAAGCGGAGATATCAGCTTGACACAAGAAAGAAAAGAAATGACTGAGGACTAACGGTTTGGCGAATCCTCAGGATCCTGTTTTATCTATTTCTTCACTTAGATATCTCCGTCGTCACCCTTATAAAAGGGGCAGCACTGTTAGCTCAAGAAGAGAATTAGATATTGTTATGTTTATCTAATTTCCTTTAAGATCAAAACTTTGATCATCGAGTCTCGTTAAGAACTGCTCTATTGTAATTTTACTTTATGCATTAATACAAACTTGGTTACTATTTCATCTTTGAGTCTGGAATAACTTCAAGTGGTGTACCCCTGGAGGCTAAGGGCCGGCCCTGGAGGACACTTGCTCTTGTACCATTACAATTGGTTTTTGTGTGGTTTTCTTATCGACGTTATTTGGTAATATGATGTGTTATATAAGTTTATATCACATGCTCTGTTATGTTTAATTTATTAAGGTTTCTAAAGATAGAACTATTGTATTGACTCTGCATCATATTACTATTCTTTTAGGTGTTGATATAATACTGCTAGTCTTTACAGAATACTGTTGTTGTTCCATTATAGGGCCTTTGTGCTGTGCACTTGTTCATTAATATCACGGAATCCATCTTGGAAGTTATTTTCTTTGTGATTGTTGGATTTATGAACAATGTTGTTCTATTTTGAAATGCAGATGTATTCTTTCTAACTGAAATTGATACTTGGATCATATTAATATTTAAGTGTGTTGTGTGTATATGGTTTTCAAGTGCTGTTCCATAATTCATTAGTAATCAGTGCTATTCCATTTTGGTGTGTTATTCAATTTGCCTTTAAGAGTGAAGGATTGCCGTTTGATTCCTGTAGATTACAATTAGTGCATTTGATCTTATAGACTAAGGTGTAACTGCTTGTTAGACTTAGTTGTTGTTCTATTTATTAACTACTATTCCATTTCCGATTTGTTGTTCCATTTCAGATTTGTTGTTTCATTTCAGATTTGCTGTTCAATTTCTTAATTGTTGTTCCATTTCTTATTTGCCGTTCCATTTCTTGTTATTTGTTATTTTGGTGTGAAGAACGATCTTAGGCTGTAGTGGGCATTGACATATACTGTCTGGCTTCAAGACCCATGATCTGTTCTCTAATTTCCTTTTCCATCAGTTTCCAAAGGGATGGGTTATTGCTACTGAACCCTTGACTGATAAATTGCTTAGTTTTCTGGATGTGTGATTTAATCTTTTGAAGTAGTTAAGCTGTAAACAAGCATCCGTTTACTCTTGTATTTTCAAACACTGTGCTACTAGCATTACTCTGGCAAATGATAGCCTCATATTGAGACACTCTTTGAAATAAAAAAACATTTCTGGATTAATATATTAATGTGAGGTAATTCGTGGTGAAAGAGACCCTTTTTATAGCTCCACATTTTGGCGTCGTTGCCGGGGAAAGAGTGTAGGCATTTGTTATTTTTTTCAGAGTAGTGTATGAACCTGCTAGGGAAGAATTGGGTTTTTAAAATGGAAGGTAAGAACCTACATGTGGAGCATCTAAAAGCTCTGCTCCTCTGCCTACTTTCCTACAGATTTGCTGTTGTTTTTGTTTGAGTAGAATTTAGTAGTTAATTTGAGTGCATGACTAAGCAGAAAAAAAGAGAAAGAATTCCAAACCTCTACCCAAGCCAGAAAAAGATAAGGGGCCGGTGACCCTTGGCCGACCAACCTTCATAGACGAAATCTATAAGAAAGCAGAATCTCAGCCCTCAGTAGGACCTAGGAAAGTTATTTCTAAACAGCCTACTAGTTCTCTTCAGGCCACAGGATCACCATTTGTAGCCTTTACTGAGGTGCATAGTCAAATTGAAGAGTAGGACTTTCAAGAAATTGAAAATTATACTCCAAAACTATTGCAGGAAGGGAATTTTAGTAATGTTTGTGAAGGAGGAGGAGAGACAGGGGAAACCGAGGAATCGATATCTCCTCTTGAGACAACTCAGCCATTGAACAGCCCAGACAAGGGAAGTGCTACAAAAATCATCTTTGAAGAAACTCAATCTCCTCAGACATTAGGCACTCTCATTATCCCAGATAGAGGAAGTGCTATTAAAATTATTCATGTTAAAGCCATTCCCTCTCAACCTAGGAATACCCTCCTAGATATCCCAGAAGGTTATTGGCATATATTCGACCCAATGGCTCAAAACCAGCCAAACACCCAAACCTCTACATCACAATACCCCATAGTGGATTCTGCAGCAAATGCACCTATGAAAACAATCCCTCTTCAACATATCCCTACATTCCACGGTCTTACATCAGAAGACCCGGATGCATTTTTATTTGAATTTGATGTACTGTGCAGGGGATATGATTACACCACTGACCCCCAGAAACTGAAACTATTTCCCTCTACACTAAAAGGGGCTGCTTTAAGATGGTTTATGGTATTAGGTGGCGAGGTTATAAATAACTGGGATCAAATGAAAGAATCTTTTCTAAAAAAATATTAGGACTATTGCAGGTCTAGAGAACTGAAGGACAAAATATTCCAGATGATAGCCAGACCAAACAAAACATTACAGGAGTATGTGGAACGTTTTCAGTATAATCTACAAAGATCTCCTTATGCATCATTGCCTTTACTTGATAATGTGTTGAAAACAACATTAATAAGGGGCATGAAGGAACAATGGATTGAAACATTAAACATTATGGGAAAAGGAGATATTTATCAAGAAAGTTTTGCTGATATTATTGATTTATGTATCAGGAGCTCGAGAGGCAGCACAACAGTAAAATCAGCAGAACATGATCAGTTTGTAAGAGATAATAAAATTTCGACAGAAGGAGTAACTCGTGTAGAAATTGGAAATTTATTTGAAAATTTTAAAATTAATATACTAGGGACACTAACTACACAACTTGATATTATGCAAGCCAAACAAAAGCAAATGGAGGCAGAATAGAATTTGGCAATCTTCTGTCCCCGATGCAGGAAAAAGCATAGCCATAAAGAGTGTCTACTGGATGCAGTCCAAACATGCGCCATCTGCACAAAAGATCACCTTACGGAGAGCTGTCCCTCACTTCCTGGATTGAAAGCAGTATATAAGGAAGCAGAAGAAGAGCTAGAATCGGTGTATTTGCTCAACTAGTGCCATCGGTGGCAGCTGCGACAATATGGTATGTTTCCACACCCAAATTCTTCTTTTCAGCCTCCACAGTATAATGCTCAACAGTATAATATGTGGCAAAGTCAATTCCAACCCCCATTTCCAAACTAGTCACCATAGTCGTTTCCTTCCTCAAACCCGTGGCTAAATCAGGCAAGCCAATCTGGTTGGTAGAATCTTCCTTATACCCCACCATATTAGCAAAGTAACGCATACCCACCACAATGGACTCCCCCTACTTCACAAAGTTCAACCTGGCAGAGACCAATGCATCAGCCAGTAGGAACCATTTCGCTCCCTCAACCTACACTGCCAGCCTTACAACAAAATCCCTAGTCTAATCTGAGACCGCAACTCCCAGCCCAACCCAACCCCAATCCAAATAACAGACTGGTCCAATTTCTCCAAATCATAGAAACACCAGAAGTAGGAGCTGATCTAAGGGAGTGTAATGATCTTTAGTTAAGATCTGGGCGTATTACTGAAACCGAGGGAGATAAGACAATTCAGGTTGAAAATCAGTTACCCAGAGAACATCTGTCACAAGAAGAGGATGTGAATAAACAACAGACTCATAATCAAGCAACCGCATCATCTCCCCCATTCCCAGAACGATTATTCATACCTCGACCTATACAATATCCTGATTTTGACATTCTGGGAGAATTACAAAATTTGTACATAAAAATTCCATTCCTCCAAGCCATTCAAGACATCCCGATATACGCAAAAACTATCAAAGAATTGTGCATAAAGAAACCAAGGAGGAATATAACAAATAATCCAAGAGTCAAAGTAGTTGGCACTCTATCTAACTTATTATCAGGAAAAGAAACACCCATTAAATACGAAGACCCAGGAAATCCAATTGCAATTGTCCAAATTTATAGTCAGACCCCATCCAATGCCTTAGTTGATCTAGGAGGTGCAATCAATATCTTAACAACCACTCCTTGCCAAAATCTAGGAATTACATCTATAGAACCCACCTATACTTTGTTAGAATTGGCTGACCGATCTGTGATTAGGCCAGAGGGCACACTACATGAAATCATGGTCTCTGTTGACTCCTGAGAATATCCAACCGATTTTCTGATAATAAATCCCAAAACCCGACTTGATGGACATCCATTGATTTTAGGTAGACCTTGGCTCACCACTGTTGATGCCTATATTGGCTGTTAGCAAGGAAATATGATCATAACCAGAGGAATAGATATCAAGAACTTAGTTCTATATCCTCCAGCACAGCCAAGTGTCACAATAGTCAAAACTAATAGGCACCCTGTATCATACCTTACTAATAACATTAGATCTCCATTAACTATACAAGAGGCACTTGATTTCAAAGACCAAACACAAGACGATGCCATTAATAATTTCATTCGTCAAACTAAACTCACATCCCACACACAATGTCATATGATAAAAGCAGCATTTGATAATGAATTAGAAGAGGATCCTCTTAAAGATACACATGATCATACAATACCTGTTACCTCTATTGTAAATAGTTAAATTGTGGAAATTGAACTGGGAAAAACCTTAAACATTAATGCCAACCTCACATCCGAACAAGAAATGAAGCTCATCCATGTGTTAAGGAAATATAAAGAAGCGTTTGCATGGGACTACCCTGATATGAAAGGAATTGACCCCAGTTATGTACACACCACATTTACATAGAAAAATATGTGAGACCTATTCGAAAGCCTCAGAGGAGACTAAATCCTCATCTAAAAGATGTGGTAAAAGCTAAATTTCAAAAACTTTTAGATGTCAATTTTATCTACCCTATCCCTGATAGTAAATGGGTCTCTCCGCTTGTGGTGGTAACAAAAAAAAATGGGAAATGGAGAATCTGTGTGGACTACAGAGAGCTAAATAAAGCAACAAAAAGACCACTTCCCTCTCCCATTCATCGACCAAGTATTTGACACTTTGGCAGGAAATAAATTCTTTTGTTTCCTGGATGGCTTCAGTGGATACAATCAGATTCAGATTTCCCCTGAAGACCAAGACAAAACTACTTTTACTTGTCCTTGGGGAACATTTGCTTACCGAGTTTTACCTTTTGGCTTATGCAATGCTCCTGCCACATTCCAAAGGGCTATCCTTATCATTCTTGCAGAATTAATAAATGAAGGACTTGAAGTATACATGGATGACTTTACACCATACAGAGATGATTTTGATCCAGCACTGGATACACTAGAAAAAGTCCTACAATGCTGCATTGCTACCAGGCTTTGTTTAAGCCATGAAAAATGTTATATGATGATGACGGAAGGAATTATCCTAGGACACTATATTTCAGCAGCTGGCATTCAGGTAGACCTAGCCAAAATCCAAAAACTTCTGTTTATTCCCACTCCTACCACTCAAACAGAGGTATGCAATTTTCTTGGATTTTCTGGTTATTACAGGAGGTTTATAGAATATTATTCGCATATTGCTGCACCTTTGTATGCACTAACTGGTAACATTAATTTTCTTTGGCCAAAAAAATGTGAACGTGCTTTCAAGGATCTGAAGAAGGTCGTATCTATAGCCCTAGTACTTCGAGGACTAAATTGGGATTTTCCATTCCAGATATCATTTGATGCCTTAGATACAGCCATTGGAGTGGTCCTTGGGTAGGAAGAGGATAAAAAACCATATGCAATTTATTACATCAACAAAAATTTATCCCCTGCTAAATTAAACTACACTATTACTGAAAAAAGAATTTCTAGCTATAATACATGCTGTCAATAAGTTCAGACATTACATTACTAGATATCCTGTTATCTTGTACACAAATCATTCTGCCATAAAATATTTAGCAAACAAGCCTATCACAAATGGTAGAATAACTAGATGGTTGATTTTATTGTAGGAATTTGATATTACAATCAAGGATCGACCTAGAAAAGAAAATCCTGTAGCTGATTTTCTCTCAAGAATGCCAAAGCCAATTGATGCAGCAGCAGTTGAAGATCAATTTCCGGATGAGCATCTATTTGCTATGGTTGTTCAAACACCCTAGTATGATGATGTTGCCAATTACCTAGCAGTAGGTAAACTATCAAAGCATCTAACCCCTAATGAGCGGAAACAGATTGTTCAGCGGAGTACTCAATTTTCTTGGATTGGGGGCTATTTGTTCCACACAGGGGCAGACAAGCATATCAGGAGATGCGTTCGAGAAGATGAAATCTTTGACATTTTAAAAGCCTGCCATGACGGACCATGTGGTGGACATTTTGCCGATCGCAGAACTGGACATAAAGTGCTGCACACAGGGTATTATTGGCCCACGATTTTCAAAGATGCAAAGAAATTTGTCCAAGCCTATGACAGTTTCCAGAGAGTAGGACCCCCTGGTCATTTTGATGAGATGCCTCTGAAACCACAGCTAGTCATCGAACCATTCGAGCAATGGGCTTTTGATTTCATTGGACCAATTAACCCATCATCAAACCAGAAAACATATATTTTTGTGGCAACATAATATGTCACCAAGTGAGTTGAAGCAGAGGCATTGCCAAGAGATAAAGAGGACTCTGTCATACAGTTCATGTTCCATCTATTTGTACATTATGGCCTTCCAAGAGAGATAATTACAGACGGTGGACCATACTTTTTTCGGAACAAAATAGCTGCAACACTCAACAACTATCATGTCCAACATAAAATCACTACTCCATACCACCCACAGGCAAATGAATAGGTAGAAAGCAACAACAAAATAATAGAAGCAATCCTAACGAAAACCATTGCGTCACATAGACATGATTGGGCTGCCAGACTACCTGAAGCACTGTGGGCTTACAGAACAACATGGAGAAGTACCACTGGTTACTCACCTTATCAATTAGTGTTTGGAAAACAACCCATTTTCCCCATAGAATTTGAAATCCAAACATTACAAACAACACAGGAAGTTGGCTTAGATCTAACCGAGGCACAGATTAATTGATTATAGCAGATCAATGAGCTAGACGAAATTAGGCTCTCTGCACTTCAAAACCTGCCCTGATCCAACAACAGCGAGCTAAATGGCATGATGCTCTCATTAAAAATAAAGTCTTCCATGAAGGAGATTAGGCTCTTTTGTACGACTCCAGGTTCCAAGACTTCCTCGGGAAACTCCAGACTCGTTGGTTGGGACCATACAAAATCCAGAACGTACATGACAATGGTACCCTTACTCTAGTCACTATTGACGGTTCTGGATATGCCTTCAATGTAAATGGCCACCGAGTTTGTCTCTATCGCAAACCACTCACTCGGGAGTCCTTCTGCCAGCAGCTACGCTGAGACTCTGATATGGAGATTTTGGGGGAGGAAGAGAAGTCTTCCTCAACTGTAATTAATTAAGGAATTTATTTCCTTTTACAATTTGTACATAATTTCTTTTCTTGAATCATTTTTGTACATATTTTTGAATCAACGTTTTACTGTTCCTTTTTTCTCAAAAGAACAACATTTTCTTCTAGCTGTTCCTTTTTCAAAAGAACAACCCCCTTTGGATCAGCCATCATATTGCTATAATTTTGTTCTTTTTCTTTATTTCTGTGTTATGGTATTTCTTTTCCAAAGGAACAACATTTTTTATTTTGGCTGTTCCTTTTCCAAAGGAACGACATTTGTGTGTTTTTGTTGTTCCTTTTCCAAACGAACAACATTTTAAATTTCTGTTGTTCATTTTCCAAAGGAACGACATTTGTGTGTTTTTGTTGTTCCTTTTCTAAAGGAACAACATTTTCGATTTCTCTTGTTCCTTTTCCAAAGGAACGGTGTTTGTGTGTTTTTGTTGTTCATTTTCCAAAGGAACAACAATTTCAATTTCTGTTGTTCCTTTTCCAAAGGAACGACATTGGTGTGTTTTGTTGTTCCTTCTCCAAAAGAATAGTTTTTCGATTTATGTTGTTCCTTTCCCAAAGGAACGACATTTCTGTGTGTTTTGCTGTTCATTTTCCAAAGGAACATCATTTTCTATTTTTTTTGTTCCTTTTCCAAAGGAACGGCATCTGTGTGGTTTGCTTTTCCTTTTCCAAAGGAACGACATCTGTGTGGTTTGATGTTCCTTTTCCAAAGGAACAACATTTTCTATTTCTGCTATTCCTTTTCCAAAGGAATGACATTTGCCTGTTTTGTTGTTCCTTTTCCAAAGGAACAACATTTTTTATTTCTATTGTTCCGTTTCCAAAGGAACAACATTTTTGTGTGTTTTGCTGTTCTTTTTCCAAAGGAATAGCATTTCTGTGTGTTTTGTTGTTCCTTTTCCAAAGGATCAGCATTTTCGATTTCTGTTGTTCCTTTTCCAAAGGAATGGCATTGGTATGTTTTGTTGTTCATTTTCCAAAAGAACAACGTTTTCAATTTCTGATGTTCCTTTTCAAAAGGAACGACACCTGTGTGTTCTGCTATTCATTTTCCAAAGGAACGACATCTGTATGTTCTACTATTTTGTTTCCAAAGGAACAATGTTTTCCATCTTTGCTATTCCTTTTTCAAAAGAACGGCATTTGCATTTTCTGCTATTCCATTTCCAAAGGAACATCATTTGTGGTCTTTTGTTGTTCTTTTTTCCAAAAGGAACACCACTTGCATACTTTTGCTCTCCCTGTGAAACAGCTTGTTCCTTTTGCTGTTCTAAATTGAAGATGCTTATTGTTCCTGTTCTTTCAAGTCTTTTAGAATACAACTATACACTTATGCAATGAATACAAAATCACAACATACTGAAATCAGTGAATCATAAATCACTATCTTTATAAGAAATTGCTTTGAATTGGTAAGAGGACAGAAGGAAGGAAACACTTATTCATCATCTTTTGTTGTCATTGTTCTACTAATTCTACTCTGATTGGTTATCTTTATCATGTTGGTCCCTTTTAATCCTCTTTGATTATTATTTAGGAATAAGAGCAAAGGGTTTATATCTTCCTATTGAGATGTTAAGACTTCTTCCACCATTCCTACTCTTAAAGAGTGTTGAACCACCCTTTGTGTATAAATAGGGAAAGTACTTTATGAAAAAGAAAGAAAAAAGAGTAAACATGACTTATAAATTGTCAAATGCAGGATAGGGGTCTCATCAAGAGCCAACCTACCATGATCATGAGGACAAAGGCGAAGTCGCATTCCCACTATGGCCACCACACTAGGGATACGGTCCAAAAGGCATATCAAATAAAGAACCCTTGGAACATGAGGTCTCATCATGAGCCGGCCTACCCACCTCTCGCTCCTTCTTCGTGAATGGCATTATGGCTAACTGGTCACCAAGCCAGCATAATGACCTATATTTTGACATCACACAACATTTGCTAAGCATACACTAAGGATCATGGTTCCATGGGTGAAATAAACAACTCTGCCAAGGTTATGGGCACCTGTCGGCAGCAGAGCACTGTTAATAGTATTGAAGTCACATTATTTACACCAATAGGTAAGTTATTAGCACCCTTCTGTTTCTTATGCCTTAGTAATAAATTATATATGATTTCCCAAACCATACAATGCATGAATATATATTATCACCAATCATGATAGAACAATTGACAATGATCGCATGAGACTCTCTATCCATGGCAGATCTCCTATCCCCAACCTCGCATCATATCACTGCAGTCTCTTACGTATTCAGCGATGCAACTCTACTCCTTGATTTCGGTAATTTGCTACTTTTGTAAATGTGGCATATTGTCATACGTTGTTCCTTAAGGGATCTGTTTCGGAGCGGGTGCTGCTCCTTTATTTGACAGCTGGGACAGCCTATCACATTGCAAGGGGGGAGGTTAACCTCATCATTCCTTAGATTACGTGTCAGCTCACTATTCGGGAAGTTGTGTACTAGGGTATAGCACAACTCAATGGTATACTATTTTTTTATTATTTTTTCTGCATGACTTGCTGTTCATAAGCCATTTCCATTGTATACTCTACAACATTATATTTTGAACGAGTCTTGTGTCTGTTAGCCTCTCTATGTTTCAACAGTGCGAACAACTGTCGTTCCATTGAGATTTTACAGCGAAACCATGGGAGGAAGATAGATTCAGAGAGAACCACAGGTGTTAACAGTCTCTTCTGCTGCCCGGGAAATCCTAGCAAGAGTAGGGTGTCTGACTTATCTCAACCTCTTGCAAGAGTCTAACGAGACTGTGACAATTGAATTCTTGCAGAACTTGCAAGAGGATCACTCCATAGTGAGGGGGAGACGCATAGTAGTCACCAATGACATAATCGCAGAAGTCTCGGGACTGCCAGCCGCTGGACCTGTATGGACGTTAAAGAAGGAGAGATTGCAGAAGATCATAGAAATCTTCCAAGATGAAAGCTAGAGCCTGACAATTAGAGGAAAGGGGGTTCTACCAGCAGCACTAGAAGAGCCATGGGCAGAATTGGAAAAGACCATTCAAATCTACATCACCTGTGAAGGTAGAAAAGACATGGTAAGACCACAACATCTTAAACTCTTAGCTGTACTAAAACAAAAATTCTCTATAAATTTACCTGCATTTTTGAATTCATTACTTCATGACATTGCACGGAGCATAAAAAAGGCACAACATGTAGAGTCAGTTGTTAGTCATCATGGGTTGATTCGGCTAATAGTCAACCATAGCCTCACCCAGCAGCAGATAAGCTCGAAAGAGATAATTGCCATGGTAAATGGAGGATTGACCACACCATCCCTAAAATGTAAACATGGCACCAGTACACCCGAGCGTCCAGAAAAACGTAAACATGCCACCAGTACACCCGAGCATCCAGAAAAATGCAGGAAATCGACAAAGTGTAAACATGCCACCGGTACACCCGAGCGGCCAGAAAAACACAAGAAATCAGTCTGGCTAGCATGGCTACGAGGGAGGTTGGAGAAACCCCAAGAAAACACCAGCCAGCCGGTAGAAATAGAAGATGAGCAACCCCCATGGCCAGAAGGGGAGGACGATGAGAAAGGAGTGCAGGAAGAAGAAAAATAAGAAGAGGCCGAGCAATCTGAAGAGGAAGAAGAAAACGAAGATGAAGCCGAGCAATCTGAAGAAGAAGGAGAAAAAGAGGAAGAAGCCGAGAAATCTGAAGAAGAAGGAGAAAAAGAAGAAGAAGCCGAGCAATCTAAAGAAGAAGGAGAAAAAGAAGAAGAAGCCGAGAAATCCGAGCAAGAGGAGGAAACGGAACAGCAGGAAGGTAGCCCATTGCAGGACCCATTGGGAGAAGATGAATTAGCCAAAGTTTTGGCCAATATGGGCGAATATGGACAACCTTCCAGTCCATCTGACCTCCAAGCCAAAGAGAAACCCCAGGAGGAAAATGCACCTGAAGAAACACATGCAAAGGAGGCAGAAGAAGAGAATCTGCTTGCTCATGATGAAAATATGAAAGGAGATGCTGAACAGGAACAATCCGTTCCTAACCAGAAGACACTAGAAGAAATTCTGGAGGAAATAAGGGCAGAAAAAGAGGTCGCTGAAGAAATAAGAGAACTAGTTAGGGTTCTTGCCCTGAAACAGCCATAGCAGAATAGTGAAGAAACACCCCAAAGAGAAAATCCGGGAATTAGTCGGAGTCCAGGCCACAGTGAACATCCTGTTGTTCCTTCTAAGGAAATTATGAAAATTAGGGAATTGCGAAAGGAACATCAGAGATTACTAAATATAATAGTCCAGCTCCACCAGCAGATTAGGATTCTAAAAGCAAGGCAAAGGGTAAAAAGGACTCCAGGAAAGAAAAATGCAACCACTCCAGCAAAACCGCTCAAGATGAAGGGGTGAAGGAACGGACTCCAACCTGCTGTTTAAAACCCTGTCAAAAGCCAGGCTGCTGTTCCAAATGACACTAAGAAACAGATTGTTGTTCCAATTGAAAAGGAACAGCAATGGACTGATATCCACATTAAGATAGAAATGGATGAGATGTTGACCCGTGATAAGGAAATTCATATGGAGGCACCACTTTCGGGAGTGATAAGGGTTATGAACTCAAAGAAATGCAATATGAAAGTTCAGGTAAAACTCCTAGCCTCCACTGCCGCATGGAAAAGAGATCCAAAAAGGGTAACCCTACGAAAGTGTTTGAAGCAAGCTCAGAAAGAAGCAGAAAAACTTAGAGAGCAAACGGTCCCTCGAGAAAAGTATGAAGAGCTACAGAAGTAGCTTAGGAACATCAATCTATTCGAAAGCTAGGCCTTTGAAGGGTGGCGAAGGGAAGAAGATAAAGTCGCGAAGGTAACTCATAAGTTAGATGTAGTTATCAAGCAGATGGATACCTTATGTTCTTTATACAATGACGTCCTAGGATGTAGAGCCCCTGCTAAGAATTATGCCTTGTTTTTAATGGAATGATATTTGCAATTGAAAATAAAGGTTGTTAAAGCAGGTGCTCCCATACAAATTAACACCATCAATGATTTTATAAATTGTGGTAAGCACTATGGGGTAAAAGTTCAAAGACTACTATGTGAGTTTTATTTACATGACCTTGTATTAGAACAGGAGACCAAGATGAACCAAGGCCCTTTTGTTGGGGATATCCAATTACAGGCATTTATTTCATTTGGGGTTAATCAAATTAAATGGCTCAAAGCCTATAATGATTTCCAGAGACAAGAAAACGGATTAGATTTATGGATAAGAGCTGAGCCTAGGGATCCAGTACAGTTGTGGAAAAAACATAGAAACATCATGAAGACTCCAGGTGTAATTGAAGCATTAGGACCCATGCATCAAGCACTCATTCGACAAGGATTAGAATATTGTTTCTCTATCAAAGACACTGCCATTAATGCAGCTAAATTTCGGTATCAAATCTCTAATCCGAATATCCAGGTCAGGGAACCATTTAAGTATGAGAATTTTAAATTAGCTGCCAACGGCTTGCACCTCTATGGCGAAATCGTTTTGAGGGCAGGGCCATCCTGGTTAGGATATAGGTTATGGAGTCCAATTATTTGGCACCCTACACCCGGATACCAAGACCTGTATGAGATGCATGAGGGTCAGACAGGCCATTTCTTTGAATACCTAGTTATGCATCATGGCTGTAGGCCTTCACATGAGATTCCATGTCCAACCTACTCACTCAATGCCTTACACATAAACTACAATGTTTTCATGAGGGCATGAAAAAGGGTAAGTAGGGGGGTGTGTGGAATACTAAAGAAGGTATGTTTTTGATGATTATTTCAGTGTCTTTTCATTAGAACTTACAAACCTTTTTGCATCATGAACTCGGAAAATGATAAAGAATTGTAATAAAACATGTGAGATTAATATGTAAGATGAAAACGCTGAAAATTGTCATTTCCTTATGCAGGAAGGAGGAAAAACAAGAATTTGTCATTCCAAAGGAAAGGACAAGGACGAGTTAACCGTTGTCCCTTTGATGAGAGACCGTATGCAAACAAGGTAAAGTAAATCAAAGCAAATCAGCCTGGGAAAGGAAATGGAGATATCAGCTCAGCGCAGGAATGAAAAGAAATGACTGAGGACTAACGGTTCGGCGAATCCCTCAGGATCCTTGATCTTGAGAGATTGTTGTTTTATCTATTTCTACACTTAGATATCTCCGTCGTCACCCTTATAAAAGGGGCAGCACTGTTAGCTCAAGAGGAGAGTTAGATATTGTTATGTTTATGTAATTTCCTTTAAGATCAAAAATTTGAGCATCGAGTCTCGTTAAGAACTACTCTATTGTAATTTTACTTTATGCATTAATACAAACTTGGTTACTATTTCATCTTTGAGTCTAGAATAACTTCAGGCGGTGTATCCCTGGAGGCTAAGGGCCCAACCCCGGAGGACACTTATTCTTGTACCATTACGTTTGGTTTTTGCATGGTTTGCTTATCGACATTATTTGGTAATCTGATATGTTTTATAAGTTTACATCACATGCTTTGTTATGTTTAATTTATTAAGGTTTCTAAAGACAGAACTATTGTATTAACTCTGCATCATATTATTGTTCTTTTAGGTGTTGATATAATATTGCTAGTCTTTACAAAATACTGTTGTTGTTCCATTACAGAGCCTTTATGTTGTGCACTTGTTCATTAATATCACAGAATCCATATTGGAAGTTATTTTCTTTGCGATTGTTGGATTTATGAACAATGCTATTCTATTTTGAAATACGGATGTATTCTTTCTAACTGAGATTGATACTTGGATCAGATTATTGTTTAAGTGTGCTGTGTGTATATAGTTTTCAAGCACTATTCCATAATTCATCAGTAATCAGTGTTTTTCTATTTTGGTGTGTTATTCAATCTGCCTTTAAGAGTGAAGGATTGTCGTTTGATTCCTGTAGATGATAATTAGTGCATTTGATCTTATAGACTAAGGTGTTACTGCTTGTTAGACTTAGTTGTTGTTCTATTTCTTAACTGCTGTTCCATTTCAGATTTGCTGTTCCATTTCAAATTTGCTGTTCAATTTCTTAATTGCTGTTCCATTTCTTATTTGTTGTTCCATTTCTTGTTATTTGTTATTTTGGTGTGAAGAACAATCTTAGGCTATAGTGAGCATTGACATCTACTGTCCGGCTCCCAGACCCACGATCTGTTCTCTGATTTCCTTTTCCATCAATTTCTAAAGGGATGGGTTATTACTACCGAACCCTTGACTGGTAAATTGCTTAGTTTTCTGGATGTGTGATTTAATATTTTGAAGTAGTTAAGCTAAAACAAGCATTCGTTTACTCTTGTATTTTCAAACACTGTGCTACTAGCATTACTCTAGAAAATGATAGCCTCAGACTGAGACACTCTTTGAAATAACAAAACATTACCGGATTGACATATTAATGTGAGGTAATTAGAGGTGAAAGAGACCCTTTTTATAGCTCCACACTCATGTTGCTCCATATTCGTATCCACCTGCTCAAGTGCTTGTTCAATCTCTTGAGAAAAGTCCCACTCCTACAATTGCTCACTCTGTCTACTGGGTGCCAAGTGTTTGAGTGAGTCTACTTACTGTACAGGCATAGTTTCATCTATCTGTACATGTTCCACTCCCTTTTGTACCTGTTCTTATTATTCTTCCTTCTCCTGTCTACGCAAATCCTATTCCTTTCGAATATTCTCCTTCAATTTATACAATTCCATCTCTTTTTCCTCCATTCTCCATTTTTCTCTCTACCTTTGCGGGTTCCTCCTATTGTATTGTTGACTCTTCACCTCTATTTCCAAAGTTTCTTTCTACACAAGTGGATCTACTTGGAACTTGCAGTATTATTCCTCCTGAGTCCACGCTATCGACAATCTTTCTCTTTCCTTTGTCACGTGCTGGTATTTTTACCTTTGTTTTTGTTGCTGCTAGTGCTCTCTTATATGCTGCTTCATGCTGCTCACTAACCATTCCACAGTGGTGATGACTAGTTTGTTGGGCCTGGAGAAGTTGTAACAATATCTCCATGGGTCCTCCTCTTCCCAATGACATGCCTCGTGGATCCATTGAAACTGTACTCTCACGCAGTCATCTTTTACAAAACAATGCGTGTCATATGGATTGTAGCTTTGGGTGTCAAAAGGATATTTCTTGATCTCCTCTGCTTCTACATCCACATGCCTGAAATTTTGTATCTCATATAACCTGATCCGCAACAGAAGAGTGGGCCAAGGTTCCTTCTTCTTCTGGTGTAGCCTAGCTGAGACTCCTGCTGAGATGTGGTATGATACTTCCTACATGTTGAGCTTGTCCAAGGTAAACTTCGGTAAAATATGCAGAGGCTTCTTCATGTTTTACATCTGTATGAAGGTGTCGGACTATGAGGCATACCAATCTGCTATGTCGATCAGTGCCTCCATTACTTCCTTTGACATGTAAGGTGGACCTTGCTCAAATATCATCTTATACACCAGGGTGATAAAATGATCAGGTAGTTGTGTGATAACTCCTCTAAAGCTTTATTTGGACAAAATTTTACAATAAGTGTTTACAGTGGTCTCCATTGATATTGATGCCCACTTCAAGCTTGAGAACTTCTAATTGGCAGAGATTGCATCCAGATTGTAAGTAGACACATAGGTTTCTTCTTGCTAACCTTTGGGCGGTTGTCGAGCTCTTGTTATATGTTCCTTTAGCCTGTGAGACAACATGTTGGACTGGTTGCATGCTTTACCTTCACTAGCTAGTTGGTCCTATGAGATCACCCAACTCTGCGGGAAGGTTTCCGTGCTCCCTTGGCCATAGAAGCAACATGAAAATATGACCAAGTATTGATACACCTCCCACAATATCTTCCTTTTGTAAACTTGGTTGAGTGTCATCCTAAATTTGGCCGGCTCCTTTACCCTGTTCTTCAAGATATCCCTGGAGTTGGCATTGTTGATGGGTATGCTGAAGGGTGTCTCCATGGTGATCACTGGCTTGGACATATGGTACATCTCCAGCCTTAGCTGAGCATGCAGACAAGACCAGGCATCATGTTTGTATAGAGGAGGCCAAAGCTATTGCCAAGGTGGCTCAGTTCCGTCATCGTAAGTTAAGGGAAGCTATAGAAATTGAAAAAAGGCCTATCAATCTCAACAGAGATGATGGCTGGAAGGTAAGTAGGTGTTGGATCCCCGCCCTCTCTTCGTAGGGTTTCTTTTCCCGCCCCCCCCCGCCCCCCGGCCCCTTTGTTCTTCTGTTGTTCTTCCTTCTTCCCCCTGTTTCCTTATGATTCCTCCTCTTCAGCCTTGAGCTAGGTCTTCCTTTGATTTTCTCTTGTTCCTCACATCCTTTATCTCTTTGGAGCGCTTCCTGGTTTCTTCCTTTCCGTAGTGTTCTTTTAGTATTTTCTCCTCTATTATATAGGGTTATATATAGATATTGATAGATGTCTATTATATATTCCCCTTCATATGTTTATGAGTGTTATTATTGATATTCTACTTAGGTTTAAATACATACTTATATCTAGATATATATAATTTCGGTTATTTTTCCAACTTGGTTTCTTTAAGATTTATGATTTTTTGTATTGAAGTCTAGATAGTCATTCTATTGCATAGTTAATTATTGTTTAGTCTAGGTTCTACCTTACTGATTTATATTCTTATCTTGATTACATTTTATGTATCCATTTTCATAATTAATTACTATTTATTCTACGTTTTAATTTTTTTTATGTTATTTACATAGATATTTATATTCTGGTCTTTATCACATTTTATTACATTTTATTACTTGCATTTGGTTATCTAATCATCGAGTGAAATTAGAGATGTATAAGTATGGCATATCTAGATATCTTTTAACAAATAATATATACATATATATATTATTATTATTAATTAGTATTAT
>APFE030256205.1:57388-70279 GCA_000404065.3 Pinus taeda
ATATTGTATCTCATGAAGGAGTTAAGGTAGACCCTAGCAAAATTAAAGCCATTAAGGAATGGAAAATCCCCACATCCATAAAGAATCTGCAAGGATTTCATGGGTTGACAGGTTATTATCACAAGTTTGTTAAGAATTATGGGAGAATAGCAGCACCTCTAACAACATTATTGAAGAAAGATCCATTTCCATGGACTCGAGAAGCAACAAAGGCCTTCGAACATCTTCAAGAGGCAATGTGCTAAGCACCAGTCTTAGCTACACCGGACATCACAAAAACCTTTATTGTGGAATGTGATTCTTCCGGAAATGGAATTGGTGTTGTTTTAATGCAAGATGAAAGACCTATTTCTTGTGAAAGTCATGCAATTAAGGGAAAGGTTTTACACAAAGCTATTTATGAGAAGGAAATGCTGGCAATACTCCATGCACTTAAGAAATGGTGACCCTACCTAATGGGAAGACACTTCAGGGTAAAAATGGATCATGATAGCCTTAAATAGTTTTTAGAACAAAGATTATCCTCTGAAGAGCAACAAAAGTTGGTCACAAAGATGTTGGGTTATGACTTTGAAATCATCTACAAAAATGGGAAGAAAAATGTGGTGGAAGATGCACTCTCAAGAAAGGATGAGGATGTGGAAGCATTGTTGTGCACCATTTCTATTATCCAACCAAATTGGATAAACGAAGCAAGGGAGGAATGAAATAATGATGAAGAAGTTTGGGCACTTATTCGAAAGTTACAACAAGATTCCAGTACGTCTCATACATTTAGCTGGCAAAATGATTTGTTATGGTACAAAGATTGCTTATACCTCTGTAAGAATTCCCAGCTAAAACAAAAGATTCTTATGGAATTGCAAACTTCATAACAGAGATGCATATGAATAAGAAGTAAAATGAAGAAAATTAACTAATAAAAAAGGGATTTGAGGCTCTTGGGATGGTCAAGCCCAAGGAAAAACAGAGTCTATGAAGGAGACCAGGATTTAGAAGCTAAACATGGTGCCGATATTCATTATTTCCATCAACACAATTATATCCCTGCAAGAAATGAAAGTGGAGCTACACAAATACAAGTTCTCTCCACAAGAAGACTAAGAACAATCAACCCTTAGAGGAAAATTTGACTTGGTACTTATAAAAAATTATTAGGAAGCGTTCACCATGAATGGAGGAAGATTTCCCCTCCAGAAATTCTCAATTAGTGGATTTGGTTCCTAACACTAGGAATCTGCATTAAATGATAGGGAACACATCCCTAGAT
Source organism: Pinus taeda (assembly GCA_000404065.3). NCBI lineage: Eukaryota > Viridiplantae > Streptophyta > Pinopsida > Pinales > Pinaceae > Pinus > Pinus taeda. The sequence goes on from APFE030256205.1 coordinate 58,659, forward strand.
TTTATCAATCATTGGAGCTCCAAAATTTGCACAGTAATTTCAGAATATCTTGTTGATTTATTATTCAATATTGGTCCTCTCATAGTAGGGAACAAGTCCCTAAATTATATCCTCCTCCAAATCTCCATAATATGGCCAATATGATCACAATATTCCACAAAAATAAATAATATTACACATGAATATGAAATAAACCTTCCTAATGAACATATTAAAGTTAAAGATACATCAGCTAATGTAAAAGGAGAGGTTTAATGTGTTGAATGATGGTCAGGTGGGCCTTAATTTATTTTTAATTTGAAGGCCCATCAAATAGGTCACTGACTGACTGTGGGAATTGCACATTGCACAATCCCAATAATTTGTTGGGAAGCTTACTAACTAGAACTCTGCTTTACACAGTTCAGTCTTAGGCCAAGGCTAGGAGAGTCTGCACATTGTACAGTCTTAGTGGCCAGGATAAGAGGCTAGCTCCTGGAACTATGTAGTGTATAGTTGGAGCTAGCCCAGGGCAACCTCTGCACAATTACAGAAGCTAAGGTAGAGGACTTGAGTTCTGATATTGCATAGTGCATGTAGTGAAGAGTGATATTCTGGCAAGGGGAGCCTAGATCTCCCAGGGGGAGTGTGAAACCAAGCAGATCTGAGGGACGGTGTGATGCTAAGTGTAGATCTGAGTAAGTGATGATGCATGCAAGTGAAACAAGTGCAAGAACCAATCAAACTAAAGGAAAACAAAGCATGTGAAGAGAGTCGCTGTAACGATGACCATTCATTAGCGGAATTTTGAAGTCTAAAATGGGACTCCTAAGAAAATTGTATAAAGAAAATAAACTTTATAAGAACCAATACGATTCAAGATGACGATGTCAACCATGGGGGATGATTCATCATTTTTGGAGTAAAAAAGTAAAAATATTAAAAAATAATAAAATAATAAAACTACTTTTTCAACTTGTATTTTCAACTTATCTCCTTAAGGTTTTACTAAAATTTCAAGCAGGATTACTCATTGGATGAAAATTTTGATTCCTTATCCAAGGAGTACCCATGTTGCATACTTTCAATGGACCTTGCTACACAAAAAATGAGATATACATGAAAAAAACATGATTGCAATCATGTTTTTAATGTATTTTTCATTTTTCATGTTGCAGGGTCCATTGAAAGTATGCAACATGGGTACTCCTTGGATGAGGAATCAAATTCTGCATCCAATGAGTGTTTCCACTCGAAATTTGAGTAAAACCACAGGGAGATAAGTTGAAAATACAAGTTGAAAAAATAGTTTTATTTTTTTCCCTCTAAAATTTGATGATTTAATCTATTATTATTTTATTATTTCCACTATTATTTATAATTTCCTTAGGAGGCCCATTTTAGACATCAAAATTCCCCCAATCAGTGCAAAAACAAGGTAACACATATGGAACTTGGGAAAGGAAATTTAAAACGTGAAACAACACTTATTCAAGGTACAACAAGTTAAAGAGCCAAAAATCGTTCAAAGAAATAAGTGAAAAACCACTCTCATAAGCTAAATAACAAAAAGTGATAGAAAAAACGACAAACGACTAGAAAAGAAAAACTCACCCAGAAAAGAGATGATGATCGCACTGAAGGTTCCTTGATCTCCTCGGGAATTCCAAAGATCCAAGATCGAATGCGAAAATGATATCTAACAGCATGGATTAAATAGTTTTGGTAAAATTAGGGTTTATGATGTGCATGCCACAAATCAAGGAAAAGCGACACTTGGTGGAAGTTTCCAAAACAACTCAAGTGCCTCCTTCTGGTTGCTAAAAATGGATCCTTATTTTTTAGGGATGTTTTTGATTTTTTCTTTTTTTATTTTTGGGGAAAAATCCATGCATTTCCCATAGAGATTGCGCAGTTTTGGGAAGAATTCAGAACCTCTTTGGCTCATGCATTGGACAATTTCTAAGCATAGTTGGTTATTTGCAATTTATGGGCTGAGTGACTCCCGAGTTGCCTCTCATGTTTACACAAATTCCCAACTCGAGGTTGGATACCATCCATTTCTACACATTTCCTAAGCTCAAGCCTCACTGTCAGTGAGGACTGTGCAATTCCCAAGAGCCAGGGTAGTTGCCCTCAAGGATTATACAATTCTCTAAGCCAAGCCTGGAACTATCAAAAGACCAATTCAAGAGAACGATAAGTGGGTTATAAAATGTACTAAGTGAGAAAATACAAGCCAAGATGAAAATAAAAAAGCTTAGTTGAAGCAAAATTACCTATATCTATGCGAAATGAGTTGTTGTGGCATAGAAGGGAGGCTCCAAAATGAAGCATGGGTAAAATTTTGGAGGGTGGTTGTAGCTGCTTTAACATTTGTGACACAATGGTAGAACCCCAGTGCTTTGTATGGACCTTGTCTTGTGGAAAGAAAGTTAAACTCTTCTGGAAGTATTGTTCAATTCTTTGATTATGATAGCTTCTTCACTTAGTTTGAGTCAAATTTTTAGTCCCTATGATTCTCTTTATTAGCAGCACACATACCAAGCCAAGTCAAATTGAGTTGTTTCGATTAGGGATGAGGGGTATATAGATGCACAAGTAGAATAGACTGTTAGAGTTTTAATTTCATCTCTAGCGTTGCTCCTCTTCCAGTAGGCCTGTACAGTTCCCCGACGGATTCACTTCAAGAGCAAAAACATTTATTCACTGCCAACGAGTCTGGATAGTACCCTAGTGGAGTTACTTGCTTCACCTCTTTGTGTAGGAAGTCTTTCTATTCTTACGACCTTTATTTTATTTTTTATTTTTCATTTTTGAAGAAGTGTTTATAGGCATTTATTTATTTCATAAGGCGAAAGAGGGATCTTAACTTATTGAGAGCAGAAGAAGTTGTCCCTTTAGAGAAGGATATTATATATATCTTTGACATACTTGTTAAGTTTTTCCCTCTACCTTTCTCTACTTGACTGAGTTGACAAGGGTTAACTGAATATAGGAACCGATTAGAGTAGGAGGTACTAGTTAAGAGTGAAAGCATCATGATTATGTCATGAATCTGTCTTAAAGAAACATATTTTCCATCAAGGTATCATCGACTATAAGAAATGGAAGATTCTCATAAGGAGAGGGAATAGGTTATTCCCAAGTGTTGATAGTTGTACAAGTTCTTCTTGGACTTCACCTTGCTTTTCTAGGAAGCCAAACACATTTTCATGTGAAAAATAACTTACAGGTGGAAAAGGAGACAAGATGAGGAAATAAACAAGACAAAAAAAAACAAGGTAAGCAAATCAAAAAACAAACTAGAAAAGAAAACAATACTCCTACTCCTAACCTAAGAAGATCATAGGCCAAATCATGTAAAGTGATACTTCTAATGCATCCATTAGTGCATTGGTTGGTCCATGTAGGCGAAAGCATGATCGACAAGAAAGATATGCAAGCAAACCAACAGACAAGAAAGATAAAATGATGCAAAGAAATTCGTTCAAAGCTTTAATGCATCCACATAAAAGAAAAAAATTGAAAGCACATGAAAGACACTCTTGTGGATGTATCATGGTTTAATTTCACATTGCATGTGGAAGACATGCATGTACACACCTTCGAACTTGGAAAATGAGAAAACATAAAGAAATGAGAAAACTTTGGTTTTGCAACAGTGTGTGTTATGTATGACTCCTCCAGTGCATGAGAAATAAGATCATGTGATTCTGGTGGAGGATGCGAAAAATGTGAAATATATTGATTTTCAGTGTAAATGAAAGAGTGATGAGGAGCCTGGGAAGATTCAAAAGATTCATAATCTAAAGCGGAACTGATCTCAAGACTATGAGAACCTGACATAACCATCAGGTTGCGCTGAAGTTCCTCAACAACTTCAGTAGTTTCCAATTCATCAGAAGATGGATCATCAAAGACCAGTGGCTTAGAAATATCAATAGTAGGAAAGGTAGAATCATGATTAGATGAATGAATGAGAATATCATGACAACCATGATCAGAAAACTCAAGATGGTGGACAATGACATCCTCATGATCTGACGACTAGTATAGAGGGGATAATGAGAAATGAGAAATTCCACCCTCCATGTTTTTGGAAATGTAAGATGAGAGATTGGGTGGATTTGGGAAGATAGATTTGTCCTCTCCATAATTGAATGAAAAAATTGCATCCTACATGTTTTGCGAATGATCATAAATAAAAACATCCTGAAATGAATTTTCACAAGATGGAACAGAAATGGTAGAATCATAGAAGGTGTCAAGATAAATCAAATAAGGTGCAAACTGAAGGAGATCATCCTTCACCACATATTCTTGTTCAGACTACCACATATACTCATAAAAAATGATTGTGTAGGTTGTTTGTTCAAAACCAACTCCATCTAGTACTTGATCCTTTTGAACATCAGATATGAGATCAGAGACAGAGGAACACATCACACCAAAATCTGGAGTATCATAGGAACCAAAGGATGGAGGTTGAGAAGATAATACCACATGAAAACCATCGTAGTTATAGTCCAAATCTATGCAAAAATCCTCAGCACGTGGGGTAGGAGGAAATTGACAAATCAACAGGTGGATTGTCAACTTCTTCCCCATCGACCTACAAAGCTAGAGCTATTTGATGAGAAGGGGATGAAGGGTCACTTGGGACCGCAACCTTGTCCATCTAAGATTTAGAAGCTTTAACACCAAGTTATGTTGGGAGAGGTTCGAAATATTCTAACTCATGTGGATTATCAGAAATGTGAACAAGATATAGAAATATATTCTCCGAAAATTCCCAGTCAAGTTCATGTTCAAGAAATTCATAATAGTAGTGAAGAAAATGATCGTGAAAATCTTGAAGAGATTCGTGAGGGGAATTTCCAATTTTTTTTTTTTTTACTAAGTGCTTTAAAATCATAAAAAAAGAAAGAATGACATAATTCTCTAAACATGTGATCAAAAGAGGTTATAGAGGTTTTAAGAAATGTATGACACCATTTCTTTGTGTGCCCTTCGAACATGAAAGTGAAAAACCCATAAGCAATGTCATCCGGGGGGACACCATGCCTGTCACAGAAGCCAACAAAAGCAAATGTGTGTCTAAACAAGGGTGTTCAATTTTCACCATTGAACGTATATCTGGGCAAGTCATCAATAATTATCGTCATCACTTCAAAATAAACAGTGTGAGAGAAACATGTTGGGGTTATGATTTCAACAGAAGTCATGAAGTATGTGGAGAAACTCAAAACAGACTTCAAGGGATCAACTTGTCATCTGGCCCTCCTTCTAGCACCAGAAATGTTGAAGGTGTTGGGCCCTCCAACATTTAGGGGATCTCCTCGATATGATGTCCAAAATATATCTCAAACCATTTCGAGTAGGAGTCCCAATAGTGGGTGGTAGTGTAATTCCTTGACCACAGTAGCACACAAAGGTAAGTAAGATAAGTTTGGGTGAGAGCAAGTGTGTGACCCTTCAGAGAGTCAAGTATGACGCATGAAGGTTCTAATGCATAGAGGGGAAAAGGAAGTGTTCCCCTTAGAAGCCTGTAATAGTATGCAACTTGAAAGGAACACTCAAGTGGAATGAAATCAAAAGTTAAAATGCAAAATAATCCAGAAGTTAAAGTGATGAGCTAATCCAATAGCACACATTCAACAGGATTTGTACAATTTCATACAAAGTAGTTCATAAGAAAATGTGTAAGTTAAACAATGTACATTGCTAAAGAAACCAGAAAACTCCAACTATAATAACAACATATGCATGAAAGCATGTTAGCTCTGATATTATTATTATAAGTGAAAGTTCCATCCATGCATACACCATTGATGATCACTAGCCCTAATAGTGAAACATTACAATCAAGAAATCTTTCTCCTCCAAAAAAGTATACTCGCTCTACTCTGTGGAGAAGCCAAGGTTCGTCCAAATACTCCCAAGCCTTTCCTAGGCCTAAGCCTAGCCAAAATAATTTCTCCCAGAATCCTCTTCTATGAGTTATGAGGTTCTATCTATAACAAAGGGTGGGGTGATGCTTGAAATTCCCCTTTGTGACTCTTTGGTTACCCTAATGCCTCTTCAACTTAATTACAAAGTAACTCATTACATAACATATGACCTTTCAAATTCCACTAATGACACTTGGAATTTCACTTACAACATATTTACAAATAATATTACATTTTTCACATGTACACATGTAAGACAAAATAGGCTAGAGACATGCTAAGAAGATAAAACACTATGATTCCCAACTTTGGGGAAATACCAACTTGGGAACCTCCACTTGGTGCATCTCGGTCACATATTTATGGCAATATTGGTAATGTGTGATGATGTCCCAAAACTACTTGATGGTGTCCTTTTGATAGAGGACTCTTGCCACCATGCCATCCGAGTATATGGTCTTGGAATCTATATCCAACTCATTCTGAAGCATGTGAAACATGGTGTTGACCATGATTAGACCAACAATGTACTTCTGCATTTTATTTGCTCTTAACACCAAGTCCTCTCTGGTGGCTTCTCACCTTAGCTGCTCCATGTACTCATCGATCTATAGCCGGACTTGGTTCTTGGGTCTAGCCTCAGTGAGCAAACAAATTGATGGGATCCTGTGCATTCTCACTATGACACCAAAATATTGTAGAACAATACATATGAGGCATGTATGCTATTGATAAATGGGGCAAGCTACTCATAGTTCTGGACAAACATCCATACCTTTGCTTTCTCTATCTCTATCTGTGGATTCATGTTCTTGGCTAAGTGAAGTGGGGTGCCTTTTTACTACTTTGTCGACTCTTGTACATGGGAAATGGAATTGTGTATGTTCTTATGAGTTTGAACAAATGCCTTTCTCCACTATTGTAAGCAAGGCACATAGGTAAATTTTTTATGCACGGTGAAAAATCCATAATAGAGATTTGCATGGTACTCTCAAGGGTTGATACTTCAGCAAGTATCACCTTCCTCATCTCTCCCATTTTAGAAAATGCATTTTGCATTGATGCTAAGAGTTGTTCTACCTCTTTCCTAGAAGTTTGTAAGTTCTTTTTTAGTTGTCCATTCTCAGTCGTTAGGTACTTAATATTTGAGCTTGTTGCTCCTACATAGGCCAAGCTAGCTTTGACAAGGATGGTTGGATGCTGCCTTGTGTCTGACACTATCACCATTTCCTTAATGAATGCAAGTGTTGTGTGATCATTCAGAACATGCTTCCTCCATGCCGGTTGATGAGCCCCAAAAATGGGTAATTATATGGGCTCATTTAGGCTCCTAATTCAACTTAATCCACCATTCTCATTAGTTTATTGCATTTTTTTTATTATATTTATGCTAATAGAGTGAATTGGGTTAGTCATTGTGCTAAAAAGTCTAATGTGTGCTTTATGCAGACTTTTGGTCAATTTTGAGACAAAATCAAAGGTTTAATGAGAAATTGGCAGCCAAAATCATGGAAGGACAAGGGAGATGATTTATAGGAAGGTTTCCCCTTCATTTATGAGCCCTTAACTCAAATTTTCCATCAAAAATTCGGAGCACAAGGGGCAGCCAAGCAAGTCAAGTAGGACTGTTGTTAACTGCAAGTTTTGGCAGCCAAGTTCCTAAAGTTTAGGAGGGCTGTTAGGGTCCTCAATTTGTATAAATAAGAAGGCTTAGGGCCTCATTTGAGTTAGTCATATTTTAGCCAGATTGTAGTTAGATTTTAGTTAGTAGGTTAGTCATTTTGTTATTCTATTTTTTCACTTTAGTGCAGCGCTGTATCAACACATTTTCGAGCTTTTTCTTGTAGACAGTTTTTGGGATGTGTTAGATTCCTATACCCATAGGTTTCATTTTTCATGATTGGCAGTGGAAGTGCTAAATATGTTCATCCCTACATGCTGCAGAGGTTCCATATTTTGTATAACAGACAAAGAAACTTAAAAAATGAAAAGAGTGGGTGCCTTAAAAGAATAATCAAAAGGAAATAAAATCAATTGGTCAGAAAAAATAGTGAAAATGAACCCCCAAACCAAGGACCAGGAAATTGATCAATCTAAATGTCATTGCTATCTCATTTTGCAAGTTCACCATGTGGAGTTACTGCTGCTTATTACATTTGATGGATGGCCCAACAGTTCAATCTGGACCATGCCATGTTTGAATTGTTGTTGTAGAATAAAGAAAGAGTATCTATCCAAATAGTTCAAGCTTGGCAGATGAGTAGCTAGGTAGAGAATTTAAGGATCCCAACTGCTTAATCTAGGCCCTTGGAAGAGATAAGGGTACATTTAGGTAGGAGGGCAGTCAAAAGAAAAAAGGACAATCAGGGTTTGCCAGTTCAATTGCACCCAATGCAAAGGAAGAAAATTTTTTAGGTGTATTAGGCTGGGTAGGTAGTTTGAGGTTGCAGAAACAAGATTATCATTACTTTTTATCTTGTCAAGAAGGACTTATCTCACTTATGGCATTGACACCATGGCAGTTATTTGATGGTACAAAAAGCAAGCATGACTAAATTCCCCTTCATTCCCCCATAAATCATTCACTAACATCCCCTTAAGGACCTTGGGATTTGCTCAAATAGTCCAGTTTCACTCCATTCTTATTAAAAAACCAATTTTACATTTGAGTTGACTTAGTGAAAAGAAGCCACATTTCTTGTGTAAAGTTAATCTTTCTACAATCCATTCATTTCCCTATGCTCAAAGTTCCATTTCTATAAAATTAGCATACATCCATTTCCTTTTCATTCCATATTAACATCTAACCCTATTATCTAGCTCCCTAAATCATTTCCCCACCCCTATTCTACAAGAAACTATATAAAAATCCAAAAAACACTAAATATTCCTCCCCATGGTAACTATAGCCAAATACTAAAAGTCGGGAAACATTAGGTCCATTTGGGACCCATTGTTAGCCCCTCCGCGTTCGTTACCCTTGGGATTTATTTAACTCCTGGTTAAATAGATAACCATATTAAACCCCCCCCCCCCGCACATGGAACTATACCATACCCCGCGCATACATTTTATTATGGTTTTCATTTAACACTTGGTTAAACGAATAACCACAGTCCTGCGTCGAAATACATTAATCCTTAACCTAAACTCTAAAACCCACCCGCAGCCGTGAAAAATTTACGTTTATCAGGCGCGCTGTTTTGCTAAACCCTGATCGTTTTGCCTTCCCGTCCACTGTAGGATTGGCCATCCGAGATCCGATGACCCTAATGAATATCGGGTGCCCCTTCATAGAGGTACGATAGTACCCGATGGTCGACGGTTTCACCATCGTACACCGGGAAAGCTGTCGGCCTCCTATTGCATCGGGCCGCCCCTAACACATACCACTCCCGTACCAAAAGTGATCCGACGCAAACTGCTTATCGCCCTCCCCGCTTTCCTACGTCACTACATGGTGATGCCGCCACGTCGCCTGTCACTGCACTGTACCTACGCCATGTCACCCGCTGACGTGATCACCCTACCACCATGTCATGATGACGTCATCATCTACGTCACCCACCATGTCATTTTCCGTACCCACTACTCGACAAAAAATACGTCATGATGATGTCATCCAAGGAAAGCACCAAAAAGCTTCAAATTTCCAAAATTTGGTTAAAAGTCATGAAAACAACCATTTTTCGCCCATTTTCTATTTTGCACCCACAAACGACGTGCATGCGCTTACACTATTGAATTGCTTCCAGAGCTATATTGGCCATCAAACCTGCAAATTGGACACCGTAGTTCATCTCTGCAGCTCAACCTGTACCTGTTAAACACCCTTGACGCCCTGGAAACAGGTATTTACCCGCATTTTGGCCCGAAACCCCTGTTTTTTATACTTCTCTGTTTATAAGTTGTCGAATGAACCTATGATTGCTTCCAAACAAATTCCTACTGATTGCCCACTGACATGCATACACCATTTAAGTTGCTAATTCACAATAAACCTACAAATTTGCACTCTTTCCCTCTATAAACTTGCCATTATAACACTCTCTGCCCCCTTTTCACCCACAGAAAACTTCAAGAAAATTGTTCAAAGTGTTGAATTGAACTAGTCTAAAGCACCCTCTTTCCTTTGTTCTAAACCTATTTACAAAAGGGAAATCCTCACCTCTCATTTTCCTCAGCCCCTCGGGCAGAATTCAATTCTGTTTTCTCAGCATTCTGTCCACAGAGCCTGTAATTTGGCAAATTTATGCAAGAAAAACACAGTCTAAGTGATGTAAATTGATTGTTCATTATAAACTTCATACAATGAGATTGGTTTGACATAAAAAGTCAGTTGTCATACTGCTGTCAGTAGCCTCAGAGCCTCAATTCCACCTCCCATTGTTGTTTATACCTATATTGCAACCAATACAAGTAGTATAAAATATGGAGACTCCAGTAGCCTTGAACATTGCTCCTTTAAATGCTCCACACATGGAATTAGAGTGGCTACCATTAACAGATAGAGACTTTCAGATCAAAGATATGATGGGCTTAACTTCTCACCTCAAAGCTGTGTGCCAATTCAAACATAATTACAAAAATAACACTGATATTCTAGTGATTTGGTAATCTAGTATGCCCCTCTATTACCTTCCAGAAGTCAACGTGCTACCTGATTTCATTCATTTATGCCATGCACACTATGAACCCACTCTGAGAGCAATTCTTAGTCCAGATGGGTTTGTGCTCTTCTATATCGCTCCTCAAGCCATAAATGAAATGTTGAACTTTGAGCCTCCTCACACTCTAGTTCCCCTCACAATGAAACTCTTGCTGGATCAGGGTGCAAGGCTCTCTAAGGCAAAAACATCAAGAGTTAGTCAACTATTTATGGAGCCACAGTGCCAATATGATCATCCTCCTCCCTATCATCAGGCCTCATTTAATGAAACAGGCAAGCTCATGGTGGATATGATTTCATATATTCTAGGATGCAAAATAGGAGAATTTGTGGATGAGACTGTATTTTTTCTCCTAACCATATTCACTCCAGGGCAGCCCCCTGTTGTCATGTATGACTATGCTGCATTCATAGCAAACAAGATACATGAACAATTCATGATGATGGAGAGAGAAAGAGTTTTTAAATACACTTCTTATATATATCACCTACTGCTCTACTATCACCCAGATAGTTTCAAGGTTCCTCTCAGGAGATTAGACCCAAAGGGAGAGAGGAGATCTGTTGTTTATTGGACCTCAGTTTTCCATGAAGTCCACCATTCTCCATACACATATTGTGAGTTTATTGACCTATTCATTTACCCTGCTACTTGCCTATTGATGGTGACTCCTCCTACCAGGCTTACTGTTGAAATGCAAAGGATCTTGCATCTTTCTAAGGGCTACAGCATCAGTGATTGGTGCTTCTACCAAAATCACACAGTAATCAGAATTTATGGCTGTGATTGTCTCCCTATAAGTTGCCAAGATATGTCCCGATGAGACTTTTTGCCTTGGAATATTTCAGGCAATTTAGTCATGTAGACTTGACCCATTTCCATGGGAAAAACAAGAAGGCACAACTTAAAATCAGACACCAGTTGGGTCCCTTTGTTTTCAACAAAAGGGAAGAAGCATGGAAAGATGCAGACAACATGCTAGGACAAGAACTCATGCTGAAACAGAGCTTCTACTGGG